>JXCR01138713.1:174174-198990 GCA_002079205.1 Phalaenopsis hybrid cultivar | reverse complement strand
AACTCATCATAAAAGTTTCAAAATATTTTGAGTTCATTTAATAACTTAAATTAATTTTTAAAGATAAATACCACTCTTAACACTTAAATGATTTTTTAAAAATCAAAATATAACTCAAAAAATTATGAAACTTAGTTTTTAAACTTAGTTTTTTGAGTGCTCTGTGATCAGAGAGTATTTTCTAAAAATAAAATGATATTTAAAATAAAATTTTGATTTTTAGCCTATTCTAAATAATTAAATAATTAAAAAACTTCATAAAAATCATAAAAATAATAAAACTCATGGAAATGTTCTAAATTGTTTCTTAATCACCGAATAATTAGAATATTTTTCCTAAATAAAGATATTGAATTTTAAAGCTTAAAAATAACTTTTAAAAGGCTAAAAATAAGTTTTTGAATTTTAAAGCTTAAAAATAATTTTTAAAGGCTAAAAAATGAGTTTACACTAAAATAATTTCAATAAATCAAAGAAAAATCAGAAAAATATGATTTCAAAGCATTAAAAATAATTTTTAAAAGGCCTAAAAATGAGTTTTCACTAAAATAATTCCAATAAATCAATGAAAAATCAGAAAAATATAAAACTTGCTCTTATGAGTTTTTTTGACCTTAGGGAGATTTTTTAAAATACAGAATTTAATTTTCACCACTTAAAATATTTTATTTTTATTAAATAACCGAGAACTTAAAATAATTCTAATAAATCACAGAGAATTCAATAAATTTTGAACTTTAAAACAAAGGCTTCTTTGGTCTAGGTCTATCTCAAGTAAAATTTTGAAGAGATTATAATTTACCTTGGTCAAGTTAGGAATTTTCTTTAAAAAATTCTATTTTGCAATAAAATAATTATATAAATTAAATTAAATTTTAAAAAATCACATTTTCTCCTTTGATGTCTTAATGGACCCATGAATGAGGTAGGAAAAAAAATTCAATGTCATTTGGATTGAATTTGACAAATTATAAAGTGTTAGAGCCTTAGGGGCAAATGTGTAATTTTGGAAATCTTGCCTTAATTAACATTCAGGCTTAAGTCAAGGAGGGAAAATGGGTAACCTCTGATCTTAATCAATTTATTTGATGCTTGAAATATAAAGGGGTTAATTGGTAAAAACTAATCTCACTTTCTTAATTAAGATTAATAAAATTTCTAAATTATCAAAATTTGGAAGCTTATTAAAATTAAATGATCCTGAACTTAGGGGTATGACTTTTGAAGTCAATAACTAATCAATTTAATACCCCTATGTTGACTTTCAAATAAAATTCAAATCATGAATCATGACTACTTAAAAACCCTCTAATTAAGACACTCACCTAGGTCTTAAAGGGCTTAGTGGTGACTTAGGCTAAATTAAAAATTAACTAAATGAGGATTAGACAAATAAACATAATTAAATCAAACATCCTTAAAACACCACTAAGCCCAATTAAGATTAAAGTTTGGCTAAGTGTCCAAATTACACTAACTTGCCCCTTTAAGCGTCTTCACCCACATAATTCTTAAATTGAATCACAGGTGATAATTACCCTATTCTTAGGGATAATTGGGACATCAATGTTCACTGAGCATTAAGGATATTTACAAGATGAACCATTAAGCAACATAATAAGTTTAAATGGACTCGAGGCTTTTCACTAGTTGATTAGAGGGAGGCATGGACCTGCTTCCCTCTCCTAACTTGTTGGATACCTCAGAGGCCTATTAAACTTAATATTTTTTGTTTAATGAAATTATCGTTAATTAAACTTTTAAGGACTCACCAAAATAAAACATAGAGTTAGGAAAACCCCTCAGAACTCTACTTTTCCTGCTCTTCATAAATGCCCTCACATGCATTTTCAAGTTTCAGGTGGTGGAACGAGAAGACTCGCCAGGTACGCTTTTATAGTTTATAGTATTGTCTTTCTTCTGCCTCTTCCTTACATGTTTCATGCTTACATTTACCTACATAAACTTGCATGTTAACTATAACTATAACCAAAACCAAAACTAAAATCAACCAAGATAAACTTCACCACCACAACATAACTTGCATGTTAACCAAAACCAAAACTAAAATCAACCAAGATAAAATTCACCGCCACAACATTCGAATAAACCAAAACCAAAGCTAAAACTAAAATCAACCAAGATAAAATTCACCCCCACAACATTCAAAATGTAAAACAACTCAAAATTTAATCACAAACATCACACAAAACTACAATTGCAACTAAATTAAGACGTCTCTATCTCAAAATTTAATCAGAAACATCACACAAAACCACAACTTCAACTAAATTAAGATGTCTCTATTGGATGATCGAGAATCCCTCGGAGGAGGTAACCAACAGTTGCTAATGAGGCTTCCCACGGTTTAAATGAAATTATGAAATTCATTAAGTTGAGTTTAGTAAGTTCATTTGGACTAAGATCCAATAGAAAATAGTGATGTCGGAACGAGGGAACCGTAGGATCCTAACCGGTGTCACTCTAATAACCTTTAATATGCCCTCATAAAATTTAAAGAACTTTAACCATAGGGCCACCTGATTTGATATTATAACTTGACGCACTAGATAACTCAAACTTGTCTCACAAGGAGCTTGGAGCTAGCTTGGTGGGCAGCACGACCATCTTCAACAGCAAAACCTTTCTTCACCAGCTAAACCAATCTTCCTTCATTAGACTTAAACAACAAAGCCATAATACTTCGAGGTTGCTTGCTCATGCAACATAAATCCTCACCTTATCTTTAGGCCTTTGTATAGCCCTGCTATACAATATAAGCCCTAACTCATAAATCCTCACCTTATCTTTAGGCCTTTGTATAGCCCTGTTATATAATATAAGCCCTAACTCATTCTTTAGACTTAAACAACAAAGCCATAAGACTTCGAGGTTGCTTGCTTATGCAACGTAAATCACCTTATCTTTAGGCCTTTGCATAGCCCTACTATACAATATAAGCCCTAACTCGTCTTAGGACTTATCTTTAGGCCTTTGTATAGCCCTGCTATATAATATAAGCCCTAACTCATCTTAGGATTTCGAGATTTTATCTTTAGGCCTTTGCATAGCCCTGCTATACAATATAAGCCCTAACTCGTCTTAGGATTCTTAGGCCTTTGCATAGCCCTGCTATACAATATAAGCCCTAACTCGTCTTAGGACTCCAAGGTTGTCGCCTTTGCATAGCCCTTCTATACAATATAAGCCCTAACTCGTCTTAGGATTCCGAGGTTGTCGTTTGCCACGACCTAAACCCTCACATCTTCGAGGTTATTTGTGTGATCATTTCACACGAATGTAAGCCCTAGCTAATAAAATTGGCAGGATGAAACACCTAAATATTTCTCCTCAAAATTGAAGCCAAACATTATGATAGCTAATAAAATTGGTAGGATGAAACACCTAAATATTTCTCCTCAAAACTGAAGCCAAACATTAGAATAAATTGGCAGGATGAAACACCTAAATATTTCTCCTCAAAACTGAAGCCAAACATTAGGATAGCTCGGGAAGTCACCGGTGGCAGGATGAAACACCTAAATACTTCTCCTCAAAACTGAAGCCAAACATTAGGATAGCTTGAGAAGTCACTAGGTTCTCCTCTGGATCCATGACATCCCCTAGTTCTTCCTCCTTTGGATTCTACAATAAAATATTCCAACACCTAAATATTTCTCCTCAAAACTGAAGCCAAACATTAGGATAGCTGGGGAAGTCACCGGAATATTTCTCCTCAAAACTGAAGCCAAACATTATGATAGCTTGGGAAGTCACTGAGGTTCTCCTTAAGACCTAAATATTTCTCCTCAAAACTGAAGCCAAACATTATGATAGCTTGGGAAGTCACCAGGGTTCTCCTCTTACTTCTCCTCAAAGTTGAAGCCAAACATTAAGATAGCTTGGGAAGTCACCGAGGTTCTCCTCTATTTCTTCTCAAAACTGAAGCCAAACATTAGGATAGCTTGGGAAGTCACCAGGGTTCTCCTCTGAACTCAAAACTAAAGCCAAACATTAGGATAGCTTGGGAAGTCACCAAGGTTCGCCTCTGGATCCCCACATCCCCTAGTTCTTCTTCCTTTGGATTCTACAATAAAATGTTCCAAATTTGAACCAATCCTATCCCCTAGTTCTTCTTCCTTTGGATTCTACAATAAAATGTTCCAAATTTGAATCAATCCCCAANAGATACAGGATTTGAGGTACAGTGCTCTTTCATTTTAAACTATAAAAATTATGGGGTCAGTTTGATTTCATATTTCAATGTCCTTCCAAAGCGGGCGACGGGATTTCGATTCCAGCGACCGACATCTATGTCTACATCTTTCAAGTATTTGGGAGTGCAATTGCTGAAAGGAAGGACTAAGCTATCTCACTTTGATGAGGTTGTTGATAAAACCAATTCCTAATTATAATGTTGGACTAACTCTTTTCTATCAAATGGTGGCAGAATAACTTTACTTAAAAGCATGTTAACCACTTTCCCTTCTTACAAACTACAAATGGTTGCTATGAAGAAAAGCACCCAACTCCTTTTAGAGAGAACATTTAACATGTTCCTTTGGGCAGGTTAGAGAAAACAAATGATATGGGCTAGTTGGCTAAAAATTACAAAACCTTTTTCAGCAGAAGGCCTAGGGTTCAAAGGCTTACAGGAACTCCAACATATCAGCTTCTGTAGATTATGGATTAGATTTTGACAACAGGATACACTATGGGCATAGTTATTGTTTGCTAAATATTGCAGATTAGCTCACCCCAATAGGGTATCCAAGAGACTTGGGGACTCCACAACCTAGGGAAATATGCTTAGGGCAAGAGAGGATGCTAAACAACATTTTTTTTGAGATTTGGGAAAGGGAAATATTCAGTTCTGGCAGGATAGATGGTGTTTAGTAAAACTACTAGACCCTTTAACTGAGAATGCTAATTTGAATCTAATGGTGCAGGACTATTGGGAGGGGAATCTTTGGTCTCTATACAAGCTTAAGTCCTTCCTTACTGAACATTCAACCCAAAAAATATCCAATATTTCTTTTGATAGAAATAAAAAAGATAAATTGGTGTTAATTTCCTCCTCTGATCAAAGCTTAACTAAAACAATTTACAAAAAGCTATATTATTAGGATGAGGACCCTAGGGAGAATGCCTGTGGAACAAATTCCTCTCACCCTCCATGTCTTTTTTCAGCTGGAGATGTTTCAACAACCTAATTTTTACTGATGATATCCTAAGACTCAAGGGATTGTGAGATCCTTCTATTTGTCGCTTATGTAGAACTGTTGAGGAATCTCCTAGCCACCTTTTTTCACCTACATATTTTCACAAGTGGTCTAGAAGTCCCTACTAACCCATTTACAGATTCATACAATTAATCTGAAATGAAATAGCCTCTTCACTACCTAGAGAGGATGGCAAGACCTAAAGGTTGGTCCAATTCCTTCCATTATTGCCTGGTTTATATGAGCAGTAAGAGACCATATGGAATATGAGGATTAGCATGTGATTTCAGAAAAAAGTGGTCACCAACTGCCTAAAATTCATCAGAAAACTCGTCCATTGAAAAACTTTCCTAACATCATGAATTAAACAAGAACAACTAGCCTTACAAGTTTTACAATGATAAAGGTTTTCTAGAATAAACCCACCTACACCTTTATCAAAGTTAGCACATATGGAAGCTTCTCTCCATAGAGAGCTGGAATTGGAGGAGTATTCAGAGACTATAAGGTAAATTGCTTGCTTCGCTATCAATCCCCCATAAGTGCAGTGGATGCAATGGACGCTGAAACTGTGACACTGTAATAGGCTTTAAAGCTAGCTAGAATGAACAACTCGAATCTTTATTGGTTGAGGTAGATACTTCTCAGCTATTGGATTACATGACTACCAGGAATAATCCACCCTGGCATATTCTCCAATGGATCAAACAGATGAAGCACACAATGAAGGATATGAGGATCGACTTCAGCCTTATTTACAGGGAAGGAAACAAACCAACCAACTACTTAGCTAAAAGTGGAGCAGAGTCCCAAACTGTTATTGTAGCTACCTCTCCTACATCTTCTCTTTCTTTTTGCACCAGGGGGACAATTTTGCTAGCCCTCATCTTAGGCTTGTAACCTCATTCTGGATCATAATAGAATTTTATNTATATATATATATATAGTAGGCCAATAAAATCCAGGATGTAAATATTTGTGAACAATTCTATCAATTTCAAAATGAGCCCCAAATTCTGAATCGTGGCATTTTTGGATAATTTCTTCAATTTCTTTATAAGGCAGACATTTTCGCTTAACTAAATATTTTCATTGTTTGTACAAATATGGATAATATCATAAGTAAAATTTTGCATCATGATTAAACTTCTTCTCTTGTTGGTTTGTCAATCTATATGGTAAAATACCACTAATAATGTAGTTCACAATATCAGCATACCACGGTATTTCACATTTTTTTACATTATAAAGTTGTTCATTAGGAAAAGTTTCATTAATTTCTCTTTCAAGATAAAAAGTTTCTTCCTTTTCTAGCCTAGATAAATGATCAGTTATTTGATTATCATATTCTTTCTTATCACTACCACAAAATCAAATTCTTGCATCAAAAGTACCCATCTAATTAATCTTGGTTTTGCATCCTTCTATTGCATCAAATATTTTATAACAGAGTGGTCTGTAAGCAAGACACATTTAGCTCTAATCAGATATGACGTAAATTTGTCAAAACCATAAACAATGGCTAATAACTCTATTTTAGTAGTGGTATAATTAATTTAAGCAGTATTGAGAGTTTTACCAACATAGTATATAACTTTAAAATTTTTGTCATATTTGTTGCCTAAAATAGTTCCAATTCCAAAATCACATGCATCACATATTTGCTCAAATGATTTCTCTTAATCAGGTGAACCAATTATAGGAGCAGTGATTAATCTTTCTTTCAATGTCTCAAAGGCATCACGGCACACTTGATTAAAATCAAATTTTGTATTTTTTTCCAAAAGTTGGCATAAAGGCTTTGTAATTTTTGAAAAATCTTTAATATATCACCTGTAAAAACTAGTATATCCTTAAAAACTCCTAACTCCTCTTACAATAGTAGCTGAAGGTAGGTTAGATATAACTTGAATTTTTGTCAGATCTAATTCCATGTCATTTTATGAAATTTTATGCCCAAGCACAATTCCTCATGTAACCATAAACTGACATTTTTTCTCAGTTTAATACATAATTCATCTTTTCATATCGTTCTAGAACTTTCTCTAAATGATTTAAACATATTTCAAATGAAGTTCCAAACATAGAAAAATTTTCGATCAAGAATTCTATCCCTTTTTCAATTAAATCACTGAAAACTGATATCATACATCTTTGACATGTTGCAAGTGCATTAAATAAACTAAAGGGCATTTGTCAAAGACCAAAAGTACCATAAAGACTGGTATACATTGTTTTCTCTTGATCCTTTGGAGAACTTAGTATTTGATGATAGTTGGTATATCCATCTAAAAAGAAAAAAATATATATGCCCAGCTAGCCTATCCAATATCTGTCCAAAAAGGGTAAAGGAAAATGATCTTTCCTAGTGGCCAAATTTAATTTTCTATAATCAATGCAGATTTGCCAACCAGTGACTTATCTTGTTAGTATTAATTCATTATTCTCATTTGTAACAACAATCACACCTTCTTTCATAGGAACGTAGTGAATTGGACTTACACAAGCACTATCTGAAAAAGAATATATTATTCCTGTATCTAACTATTTTAAAATCTCTTTCTTAACAACTTCTTTCATCATTGGGTTTAATCTCTTTTAAGGATTAGATTTTGTTTCATGATGTTCTTATAAAAAATATTTGTGCATATAAATCAAAGGAATGATTCATTTAATATCAGGTAACGTCCATCCAAAGACTTTCTTATATTTTCTTAACGTCTCCAACAACCTTTATTCTTGTGCTTCAATTAATTTTAAGGTTACAATAACAAGTAATGTGGATAAATATCCTAAAAACATATTTTAAATGTGTAGAAAATGTTTTCATTTCTAGTTTAGGAGGTTTTATAATAGAGGAAATCAAATTTTTATTGTCATCCACGAGATCTAACAATTCAAATTGTTCATGAACATAATCCAATTCTTCATTACTCACTTCCATAGATTCATCTTGAGCTATATCCTCATTCTCGCACTCCAAATATTCTTCTTCAATTTTCTTTTCAAATGTATCTGTGAAATATTCATTTCTCAAATAATCATTAATTTCCATTCTGAAGCACTCATCCTCTTTTGCTTTTGCTAGATATCTCATTGACTTTGCAATATTAAATGTAACTTCTTGATCGCTAACTCTAAGCGTCAAATGTCCTTCTACACTTCTATCATAGCTCTTCTGCTGGCAAGAAATAGCCTTCCTAAAATGATAGAAATTTCCTTATCTTGCTCCATATCTAACATAATAAAATCCGCAGGAAGGATAAGTTTATCAACCTTAACAAAAACATCTTATATAACTTCTTTAGGATAGGTAATTGAACGATCAGCTAACTGAAGAGGTATAGTAGTTGGTGAAATTTCTCCTAAACACAACCTTCTAAAAATTTATAAAGGCATAAGATTAATATTGTCTCTCAAATCACATAAAGCTTTTCCAAAAAACCTTTCGCCAATAGCATAAGGAATAGTAAAACTACCAGGATCTTTAAGTTTTTTAAGAAGCTTTTTCTGAATTATTGTGCTACACTCTTCACTAAGTGCAACAGTCTCATTATCTATAGACTTCCTTATTTTTATTAAGTATATCCTTCAAAAACTTCACATAGCTTGGCATTATTACAGGGATTCAACAAATGGAATATTTAATGTAATTTTTCTCAATGTTTGCAAAAAATTTGTAAATTAATTCTCTCTATTATACTGCTTCAATCATTAAGGAAATGTAGGTAGTGATCTTTCTACAGTAATTTTCATTGGTTTGATAAGATATTCTGACTCAAAATTAAAATCATCACTAGATTTTTCATTTTCCACACCTTATTTCTCAACTTCAACTTCAATTTCTTTTTGAACTTTTATTTCCAATTCTTTTTGACTTCTTAGTTGGATAGCCTTAATTTGCTCTTTGTTCCTATCTTTGGGATTAACTTCAACATTACTAGGCAAAGTTCCTGTTTTAGTGCAGTAGCAAAACATTCCAATTGATTTTCAATGTTTTTAAATGCAGCTCCTTGACCTTGTAATCGTTCTCCCATGCATAATATTAATTCTTCCATTGACAATTTCTTCTCCTTACTCTGTGAATTGCTATTGAAACTTAGAGGGTAATAAGGTTTATAGTTAGAATTCCCTTGATTGTTGGAGTTTCCCAATGAGTTTGCATCATTGTTCCCCCATTATGGATTTAAAGCATCGGAATTATTATTACTCCAACAAAAATTTGGGAGATTTTTCCATCCAGGATTATAAAAATTGGAATAAGGATAATTAGATCAATTTTTTATTGCATTTAAAGTCTCACACAAAGATTGAGAATCTATCATTTGTCCCAATGAATTTCCTCAAGCACAAGAGGTGTCTGATAATAATTCATTCCATATTGATTTATCTTCTTTGATATTGTAGCAATTTAAGTAGCAACATACATATTGCATCAAAATCATGAATAGTAGCTACTCCTTTTGGAGTTACCCTTTCAGAGGACCATTAATAATTATTAATAGCCACTCTTCAATTAAAGAATATGCTTCATCAAATGGTTTTGACATTAATGATCCACCAGCAGCAGTGTGAATTATAGATCTAAGAGATCCAACTAATTCATTGTAAAAAGTTTGAATATTAACCAATCTAGCAATGCATGGTGTGGAAACTTCATATGGAAATGTTTAAATCTTTCGCAAGCTTCATAAATTGATTCTCCTTCAAACTGACAAAGATATGTAATATCATTTCTAAGCTTAGCAATTTTCAACCGTGAGAAATATTTAGATAAAATTTTTTTTATAAGTCTCTCTGAGTTTTGATAGATCTATGTGCTAACGAGTTTAACCACATCTTAACTTTATCTCTTAATGAAAAAAGAAAAAGTATAAGTCTGACATCATCATTTGACACCTCATCATATTTAATTATAGCACACAATTCTAGAAAACTAAAAAGGTGTAAGTTAGGATCTTCAGTCGGTGTACCCCCAAACTATTATTTTGTACCATTTGGATAATATGAGGTTTAAGCTAGAATGAATTGGCAGCTACATTAGAGTTTTGTATACTCAAATGAATTTCATCTGTTGTAGGATTAACATAATCTCATAAAAGTCTCTCATGATGTTCATTTCAAATTCTAGAATTATTTAAGCTTATAGCCATTTTGTTCAAATTATCTAACTCTTTTAGTTGTTTTTAAATTTTACAAATAATTCATTCTAACTCTGAATCATAAGGTACTAAACCTTCCGATCATAAACTACGCATACACAAACACAATAAGCAATAAAAATAAGCAAACACACAAAAATATAAAAAAATTTAATTAAAATCCAAATAGTTTTTCAGTTCAAATAAAATGTTCTAAATTATAAAGTAATTTACCGTTACTCCAAGACAACGATGCCAAAAGCTTCGTGCTGCAGTTTTATGTGGTGCGTTGTAAATATCATTCTGTACTACAATACACACACGACGACATAAATAGTAAATATGTAGTTAGATCCCAAAAAAAATAAATTTAGTATAAATAATTTTATCTTTTAAAATCTTTAAGCTGTCAAACCATAATAACAATGCAAGTATACATATCGTTCAAGTAATAAAGGGCTCTAATGGAGTCCTAAGTATATCGATCCTATAGGGAGTTGGAAATTCTTATGATTATAATGTTAAACACAATATTCAAACTATAAAACTTAAGTAAGAAAAATAAATCTAAAGTAAATTTATTGTATGCTAAATGAAATGTAGTTAAGCGAATTAAGTTAACTAAATTAATTACTAAACATCAAAATTAAACTTATAAAGACTAAATAAAGTTTTGTAATAAAGAGTTCAAATTTAAAAAAGCATCATTCCCCTTTATAAAGAGTTTATGGATTTTGAAGTAATTAATATCATTTAAAATACATATAACATTGTATTGTGACAAATAGGAGCAATCCTATTTTTTACCCTTTAAGTGTGCATTAAGAACATTGACTAATCCAAAGTTTGGTCCCTAAATCCATGCTTAGGTTGACAGGATACTGGTGGCCACTCCAGAGCTCTCACTTCTCACTCTCCTGAGGGCTAACAATCTCACTTTAGTTTTCAAGCAACTAGACCAAATTAGGGACTTTGTTCCATCACCTTAAAATCTCCAATTATGCTACCATCAGATTATATTTTCCTATTTATTTGCATGCAACCCGTTGGACTACGTTCTCACCCATGAAATTGAATGTTACTCTTACCTTATTGCAGAAAGCATAGCCCTTTCAGATCTTATGTTTCTCAATAATTTTTAACATTTCAATAGGCCAAATTAAAATGTAAATGAGTATCATAGTTTAAATCATCATAATTTATTGATATTTAAAACCATATAAAACAAAATTAATTCTTCACAAAACCAAATCTCATTGTAAGGAGAGGAAAAAATAAGAATACTCAGAATTCATGAGAAAGATTTGACAAAACATAGATTTTATAAATATAAATAGGTTTACAAAACAAAGAATGGAAAGAACACAACTTATCTAACACTTCTTCACAAGAAAATCCCTTGAAGTTCCCTTTAAGAACTTTCTCTCTTTACCAGGATACTCAATTCTCTCTTAGAAATTTAAAGAAGAAGAAATCTCTCACCTTCCCTCTCCTCTTACAACTCTAAAAGAAAATCCTCTCTTCAAACCTCTTTCCCCTCTTTCTTCTTTAGACTCCTTTCTTTTCTAAATATGGCCAACCTTCATTTCAAGAGAATTTAAAATTTTCTCCATTTTTTCCCAAACGGCACACCACTTCACACCATGAGATAAGTCCCTTCATTAAAGAGCTTTTCCAAAGTTTCTAGATGCATTGACTCACTCCACAGGGTGTTTGAACTGATTGGAGCCTTTAAAAATTGCTTAAAAATAGTCACTAACCGCCTTACTCCATCTTATTTCATCTCTGGCGCCTCTGGCATGATCCTACTGAAGTTTGCGCTATTCTAGATTTTGACACCTCTTGTGCCAATTCAGGCACTTCTGGTGCCATTTCTAGCTCCTCTGACACCAGGATGCTGAAATGCTTCATTTTTTACTCAAAGTTTCTTCCTTTTTTTGCTCTTTTTTGCTCCAATTGCCTAAAATCGATATACCTGCAACAAAACATGAAAATACCTTTCTTTAAAGTGCAATATCATCAAAATTAAACATAAAATGTATAAATAAAATTGTAAATTATTTTGGTGCATCATGTTCCTACTTGTTTCTATTTTGAGTTTCAACCTACTGAAGAGGAATTGGACGAGATTATGCATTTTTTTCCTGATGGTAATAGAGTATGGAAAATTAAGAATGGTTGATGGGTAAACTTTTCTTTCTCAAAGTTAAATGTTCATTCTTATGCCTAACATTATATTATTTTTGGTAGGTTGCTTCCTACTAATCACTTTAGTGAGGTAACTCAAGAAAGAGCCAGATTGAACTTCTGCATTTGTATGAACAAATCAATTAACATTGGCTCTTTAATTTACATAAATATGCTTATTTCTTCAAGGGAGGAACTATTGGAGGTATGGGTTATCCTGCTCTTATTACTACCATGTGTGTTGAATCTGGAGTTAAATATGAAACTTGGTAAGAAGTTCTACCATCTTATAAGCCTATTGGAAAGACTAATTTGGAGATGTATGGAAATCAAAATGGTGTAAGATTTAGAAGTAGAGGCTATGATATTCCTTATACTTCTGCTTAAGCTTCCACTTCTACATTTTCTAGATCTACTTCACTTGCTACTCTTATGGAATAACTATTCATTAAACAAGGAGATATCTTAATCTTACAAAATTAACAGAAGAGTTAGGAAAGGCATCTTAATTTTAATAATGAGTATATGCAAAGAAGAGTGAATTATGATATTGCTTTTCATGAGGTATTGGAGAACTTCTTAAGGGGTGACTACTCGGTAATATTTCATACTTTCCCCAGATATATGCATTATAAACCTAATGATATGGAGGAGGATATAGGCTTTGATGATGATGAATGTGATGAAGGAGAAGATGTGTAGTGATTTCTCTTTGATTTATTGTGTTTTAATTTCTATTTTCATGCTTGGATTTTATGTATTTGGTTTGTTGTATGTTTGTTCAAAAATTTAAATTTGCATTTGTGAAAACTGTTAAAGATATGTTTAATGTATTAAACTGTTATGTTGTTTTTAATGTTATTTTTTTCACTTCAATGCAAATGCTAAAATAGTCATTTTATTTTTAGACATGCTAATTTCACTTGTCTTTTTTAATTGTGCTTGTATTATTCTATTATTTTTAAAATTTATATTTTTTTTCTGCCTGAGCAAATCAAATAAAATTAATTAAAAATTTAAGATTGGGGGAAGGGAGAAAATCATTTTAAAAGAACTAAACTTTATTTGCCCTTAAAGAACTATATTTTTAAAATTTATTTTAACATAACCTGTGGTATGTTGAGGTTAGCTATAGATAACTATATTTTTTATTTTATAAATGGTATAGAAAATTTAAGCAAATTTTTTTAATAACAAGGGTTAGTTCTAATGTTAAAATAGTTAGTATGAGAGAATAAGATAATGTTTTTACTATTTAAAGTAAAGATTTTTTTTTTTTTGAAATTGTTAAAAATTTTAGAGTTTTACTTTAATAGAATGATTTGAGAATTTATGAAAAGACTTTTTCAAAGCTAATATAATTTTATCAAAATAAGGAAATGTGTAAGGTTTTTAACTTTATGAAGAGGATGGAGAAGTTCAAAATCTTTAAAGGCTATCCAGATATAGTAATCCTCACATGACATAAAAAGAAGAAAAAAGATTGAAAAAAATCCTAAAAAAAGCAAAGAAAAATCAGGAAAAAAAAGAACAACAAGAATGAAAAAGTGTAAGGAGAAGCTTGAGGACATGCCTAATAAAAAATTGGCTCCACTTGAATCATCATAATTAAAGGAACTTAATTACATTTATAAGTTAAGGATTTAAGTATTAGCATACTTACTAAAGGAGTCTTTATGAAGTTCTTTTTATTGTAATTCTTCTAAGCATTCAAAATATGACCAAATTACAATTATTCTTGAAATGATTAAAAAAATCAGAACTCTTAGACTTTACTACTAGGTATTAGTACATTTTAGTTCTAACCTGAGTTATTAAATTTTTTTCTAATATTTCACTATCACATTTAAAAAACAAAAAATATAGAAATCTCTAAGTTAGACTCACTTCCACAAGTTATAATTTTTACATAATGTAAAAGAGTTACTTGAGGACAAGTAACATTTAAGTTTGGGGAATGATCTAACTTAAATTACCTATTTTTAGTGCATATTTTATGATCATTTTATGTATATTTTTAGTGATATTGCACTTTAAAGGAAGGTATTTTGCATGTATTTGGTTTCATGTACATGGAATGGACATTTGGAGAAAAGGAGGGAAAAATGAGCAAAAGTGGTGCAAAATGGTATGACGTCATAGTGTTGTCCCCTGGCACTATAGCACCATAGATGTGGGTAAGGGGTGCTATAGTACCTAGACTGGTGTTATACTACCAAGAACTACCCATCTAGAAGATCCATTGAATTTGACAAATTTTTAAGGGGTGTTTGATGCAACCCTTGGTTATTTTCAGAGATCTATTAATATGAATGAAAATTAGATGAAATAGAGGACTTTTTTGATAGCAACTGAAGTCTCTCTTTAGTGTTTAAGTGTGTTTTGTATTGTAAGAGTAAGAGTTTGGAGATTTCGTCAAGGAGACTCCAAAATTTATGTTGGGGAGAAAACATAAGGTACATTGTATTTGTGTTTAAGTTTTTGTTTCTAAGACTTGAATTTCAATACAAATTAGATGTTTTTGTTATATTTTCCATGAGTTCTTAGTAGTTCCCTTTCTTTCTCCTTGCTCTTGGGAATTAATCTTGTAGGATGAGAATGATTTAAAGATTTCTATTTACTTTTAAAATTTATGATGACATTTTCACTGATTCTTCATTGACTTTACAAATTGGACACTTGTGAGGTTCAAATCTGTTCAGAAACATAAAGACCCGGGAGGGTTATGATTTCACCCAACTAGTGAGTCTCACACTTCATTCTGGGTAGGGTCATTAAGATCACCTATGGGGAAGTGCAAATAGATAGGGAGATAAGTTTTGATGGGCCTAGAATTTATGTTTTTAGGGTGACATAATAGATTCTTTTCCAAATTTGGTTTAGAGTTTGCATCATAATGGTCCCTAGTAGGTCTTATAGAGAGGGCACAGTGGGTTATCTGGTGGTGAGAGGCCAGAATCTATTCATCACTACTGTAAAAACTGGTGAAAAAAACTCAAAATTAATGTTGACCTCACTTTTTGTTGAGATCTAGTCATTCTTCCTTAGGAGCCTAAGATCTAGCCGTAGGATCTTTTTTTTACACTCCTAAAAGACTAGTGATGGACCTCTCACCATTAGGAATTCTAAATGCTTCTTTGCTCTTATTGGAGTTCCACATGTTAGTTCTAACCTCTAGCACTTAGTAGGATGGAACAAATATAAGGAAGCTCAAGAGGGGTTCCCCATAGGACTGTCTGACCTTAGGGTTGACCATGGGTGATGTGGCTTGGTCTAGTACACCCATACTTGCACTTCACACTTCCATTTGCAACCTTTAACCCTATCTTACACATGTCAAGTTTGGTTCCCTTGCCTCTTTGGAGACTCATGCGGGTGGACTCCCAAACCCTTAGCCTTTGGCTAGGGTGGATAGGATTAGCACATGGAGGATCCAAAGTGGTGTTTCTCGTCTCATGGCACCATGAGAGTAATTCCTAAATTTCAAATTTAACTTTCCCAAAATTACCAAATTTCGCCTATAACCCTAACAATTCAAGGTTACCTAAATCCCTCAATTTTATTCAAAAATCGTTTAAAACCATTTCATACCATCAAAATTACTCAAAAACACTCCAAATTTTCATATTTACCAAAATACCCCAAATTTGTTAAAATTATCAAAGTGCCCTAGTGGCCCAAAATTTCCCAAAACCTCTAAAATAATTCCAAACACCCCTTAAACCAATTCTAGACCATCCATTGGATCAAATTTGACAAAATGGACCAATTTTGACCAAAATGCCAATTTTTTCCTTTAAGACTCAATTACCCGAAATCACCCCAATTTCCACCAATTTGACTCCACCCCAATTTCAATTCTAAAATCAAATTTCTTTTTTCATAACCCAATTGAAATCAAATTCATGCCCAATTGATCCTAATTCCAAACTCTAAATCCAAATTCAAGTGAATTACCTAATATTGATCCAAATTCCCCCAATATGAACTTAATGACCAATTCAATTCTCCAAATTTTAAATTCACATTAAACCTCATCATGTCTGAACTCAATTTCAACCAAATCCAAATCTATTTGATTGGCCTATGGCCAATTTAAAAATTAAAATCATCATGTGCATGATTAAAAAAACCAATTTCCATAAAAATTTTCCAAAAGCCCATATGATTAATTTTAAAAGTCAAAATTGTGCCCACATAACATAAATCCCTCCTTCACCATGTTATGACATGCAAAACCATTTCATCATGGCATCATACCATTTTTTTCCCATACATTCATGTCTCGTTATCCAAACTAGGCATCATGGCATGATTTTTCCAAAATTCATAAAAGTTAAAATTTTTGTTTGCATGAAACTTTTTCATCTCATAGACATCATGGCATGACTCATATAGCCTTCCATGGCAATCCTATAGTAAAATTTTCTAAAAATGGCAAGTAGAGGTGACTCTTCCTTCTCTCCACTCCACTTGAACTTTCCCCATATACGAAACATTTAAACTCTTGCCCAACTCCCAAACCATTCATTTGACTTCACCCAAACCTACTTAAGGACCTTAAGATCAGCCTTAACCATTTTGGGGCCATGATTAGCCATGTAACCAAAGGGTTAAACCCAAGCTAGCCTAAATTGGCCAAACTTAACCTCTAAATTGGATTTCCACTATGGAGTCACTTTAAACCTAAATTTATTGCACCACTCAACCTCCCTAGCTTCCCTGAGCCCAGAAATGACCTGAACATGGCCGACCACCTACCATAGCACCATGACCGAGTTGCCCCAATTTGGGAACACCTAAAATTGAGCCCACCTGAGTTAGCTAAGCCCTATTGGCCATTACAACTCTTCTTTCCTCCACCTAAGCAACCTCTTTACCAACATGGCATGCTCTGATGACAATAATGGCCTCCACTATAAACAGAACACCCTCCATGGCCAAAGAAGGATGATGATCAAAACCTTAACAAAACTCTACCAAACTCTCATCATACCTCTTTGTAATCGTAAGAAGTTAATCCCAACCACTTTTAAATCCTCACCACCACTGTAAAACCCTAATTTCACCACTAAAATTCAAGGGTTTTCATGTCCATACCACCAAGTAAATCCAAACTTCAAATTGACTATCCCTTAAGCTTCACCAGAGCCAAAGAAGACTTCCCCAACCAAAGCCCCATCATTTTGAGCACTCTAACCTAGCCCTAGACTAAGCCTGAATCACTCTTTGATCAAATTCTTACTTAGACTAAACATCAGTTAAAGTTGATACTCTGAGGAGGTTCACCTGCTCACAACGAAGCTCAGGAACAAATCCAAATGAGGTTACACCTCTTGTACTAAGCTATGGACCATTTTCCCCCAAACCGAGCTTGATTGGTCATTGTGAAGCAAACATATATTTCATACTTGATTAACCATATAGATTGGTTTGTCTTGAGTAGATGAAGTTTTAGAAACAAACCATATGTGATTTGGTTTAGAATCAATGGAGAAATTAGGTTTAGAATATAAACGGTTTATAGTTTATGGCCATTGGGGATGCTGACCATGAGTTCTCTTATAGCGCGTGTATCGGACGAATGGATTAGATTGTGTCAGACGGATGGAGGAAACATAAAGCACGGGTCGAGTCAATGCTGTGTCAGATGGCAGTGTCCAGTAGCTCGACAATGTGTGGGGCTTCAGGGAGTCTTATGTAGACGCGACGGCTAACTCAGATAAGTAGGAAATTAAAGGATTTATGATTTATTTTAATTCTAGAATTTAGAAAATTCATTTCTCTATGTAGAAAAATTATAGAAATAACAGAAAAATAATCTTTCACTCAGTGGAAAGAGGAGAATAATGTGAAATAAAAATTAATATTATTTGACTTATATTTTATTTTTAATAAATTAAATACTCAAAACTTAATTAAATCATATGTCATTAAATATTAATCACCATGGCTTGAGCTTTTGGAGGTTAAAACCTCCCATGATTAGGAGGGTTCTATGATCTTTCTAAGGTTAAAGAACCCCTCTAAGTGTGGAAGCCCTAATTTTCAAAATAAATCACCTCTGTTATTTAAAAAATTATAAAAATTATAATATAAATACAAAAATATATATAATTTATTTTGATAGGTTCAGTGTAATTAGAGGACCCTAGGAAAAATGTAAATTGGATTTAATTAATTAAGCACATCACTTTATGTAATTAAGTCCTTAAAATAAAATAAAAATAAAATAATTAAAATTTGGAACTCATTTAATGTATATTTACCACCAAACTTGATTTTCTAGGTAAAATGACATTTTTTGCCTTAAAATAATAATAATAATAATAATATAATTAAAAAAAATTACAAAAATGGTTTTAGGATTCCCTTGTGATCGGGGGAGCTTAGAAAAATAAAATTGAGGCTAAAATAAATATTTAATTTATAAGGTATATTTCTAATTTTAAATCATTAAAAATAATTAAAAGTTATAAAAATTACCAAATTTGAAAAATGCTCCAAAATGTTATAATTGGTTCCCTAGTCACTTAGGAGCAATTAAATATTTTTTTAATTTTCCAAATGAGCTTATAAATTTTTGAAGGCTTAAAAATGAATTTTCCATAATTTTGCGCTAAAATAATTACAATAAATAGAATATAAACCATAAAAATATGAAATTTGTTTCTCTAGGTTCCCAGGACTTAGAGAGATTTATGAAAAATATAGAAGTTAATTTTCAACATAAAAATAAATTATATTAAATTAATACTAAAAATCATTAAATAATTATAATAATTAAATATAACTTGAAAATTCATGAAAATTGCTCTTAGTGGTCCTCTGAACTAGGTGAATCTTCAAAAATTTTCCTATGTACAGATAGTTTATTTTGATTGATTAAATGAACTAAATTTGAAAGTTCGTATTTCTTGAATAAAATAAATATTTAACAATAAATAAAAATCTCAAAATTACATTTTCTCCTCTAATATTTTACTTGACCCATGAGTGGGGTACTATAAAAATTTACAAGTCATTTGAGTTTTATTTAATAAGTTATGAAGTGGAAAGCCCTAAGGGCAAAATGATAATTTTTTAACTTTTATGGCTTACTTAATTTTTATGATTTATTAAAGGGTAAATGGGTAATTTTGATCATAATTAACCTTTTTGAATGATTGAAAAATAATAGATTAAATGGTAGAAACAAAATCCTCACTTTCTATAATAAGGGTATAATTGTAATTTCCATCAATTATCATAATTTTGAAGTTAATTAAATTAAAAGATCCTAAGGTAAGGGGTTTGATTTTGGAAAATGATAACTCACTAATTTGAAAACCCTAGTTAATGTATGAGTGATATTATAATCATTGATAAAGATTAAGGATACCACATAAATTAATATCCTTAAAGGTTCTGAATTTATCAACACTTAAGTCTTAAGGGCTTAGCAGTAAACTAGGCTTAGTTTGGATTCACTTAATGAGGTTTACAAAAGAGACATAACTAATTATGAACCTTTTGCAAACACTATATGCCCAGCTTTAATTTTAGGCATAAAATTCTTAATAAACGAATCTTGCCCTCAAGAGCACCCAAATGAATAACTTTTAAATGAAACATTAAATGACTAATTCAATACCACTCTCATGAGATAATTAAAACATCAGGTTACTTAGCATAGGATGGCTTAATAAATTAAACCATAAATTTAACTTTAGATGATTACTTGAATAACGAAATAAGTTCACATGAACTCGGAATATTTCAAAGGAATCGAAAGGTTGTTTGGGGTCATGCTCCAAACACTCTTATGATCTTTTGGATATTTTGAAGGAAGGATGAACTTATTATACTTTATTCAAGAAAATCAGCCATTTAAACTTTTAGGGAACCACCAGTTATGACCCAAAACTTAGTAGGGGTAGCTTGAGCCTTCTTTCCTGTTTTCTTTCCTTTAATTTATTTAAATTCATGCAAAAGTATATGCACTAAAAAGATAATCTTTTAGTAGGAGTGTGAGAAGATGACAGGTACGCATTTACAGTATATGCCCCGCAATTTTACATATTTACTTTCAAGTATTTTTCTTACTTGCACCTGTTTAAGTTACTCTGCAAAAACTTGCAACATAATTCCATGTGATGTCAAAACAGAAACAACTTTTTCAAAATTAGTCAACTTTTTCAAAATTGAACAAAATTCAAAACAAAAAAAAAAATAACATAACTTCATAACACGACCTTTTAAATTTACGGGAGTCCCTCGGATGAGGTAACCCACGGTTGCTAATGAGAACTCCCCAGTTTAAACAGTTTAAAAACTCATTTAGACTAGGTAAATTTGAAAGAAAATAGTGGTACCACAATGAGGGAACCGTGGGATTTTAACCGCTGTCGCTCTACAACCGTGGGTTACCTTATCCGAACCTTAGACATTAGGATTGTCTTAAACTTGATTAGTACCTTGCCTCTTTAAACCTTTTGAACCTTAGACATTAGGATTGTTAATTTGACGAGGAGCTTAAAGCTAGCACTATGAGTACCACGACATATTCATCTACAACAGCTATTTCCTTAGAATTAAACAACAAGCCATTAGAACTTCAAGGTTGTCCGTCTAGTGCGACATAAATCCTCAACTTTTTTTTAGGCCTTCGCAGAATTATGCTGTGCAATTTGATCCCTAAACCGCCTTAGGCTCTGAGGCAAATGTGATCCATATATTATAATAAATGGAACTTTGAAACATTTAATAACATCTCATCGAAATTTAAGACAAACTATAGGACAGCTTGGGATGTCACCGAGGTTTTCTTCAAGATCCATGACATCCTCTAGTTTTTCTTTCTTTAGATTTCAAAAATAAAATGTTCCAAATTTGATCTTCTCCCACT
Source organism: Phalaenopsis hybrid cultivar (assembly GCA_002079205.1). Lineage (NCBI taxonomy): Eukaryota > Viridiplantae > Streptophyta > Magnoliopsida > Asparagales > Orchidaceae > Phalaenopsis > Phalaenopsis hybrid cultivar. The sequence goes on along the minus strand of JXCR01138713.1, from coordinate 177,553 downwards.
TGACACACCTTTGTCCGACCTTGAGAATCTTATCCCTTTGAAACCCATGAAGGCGTTTTTTTCTGATCTAAATTGAGAATTTTCTTAGATGACTTCGGTCATTTAAGTTGTAATTAACTATAGGGGCTTGCCTTAGAGGAAACTTTAAAACTCCTACTTAATATAAACCATATCTATTCTTTCATATTAGATAGGGGAACTTGTCGGTCAACATAAAAGAGTTTCGCAAACTGAAACAGATGTCATATAGTCCTTAGTTTATTTAACTGAGCCTCACCAGTAAGTAATGTGTCTATTCTCCACGATAGATGCTTTGTTTGCGGTGTTGTGCTCAATCATTTAAGCTATTGCAGATATATGATCAGTTCGTTCTCGTATTTTCAAAAATTAAAATGTTACTTTTCTAAACTATATATACTAAATTAAATCATAATTTTAAAGCGACCAACAATTAGCCAATATTCTTTGCCAACACCACGAGGAAGTAGAGAATAGGAATGCTCATAATTGTCACCATACATAATCTTATTTTTACTCATTCAAATCCTACATAGATTATTATCTCATTACAAGGAGAAAGATTTATATAGTATTCAAACTCGTTAAAATTACTTTTATTAAGCTGTTAGTTATATTTGTTTTTATCTGCTTTAAATAAAAGATGCAACAATGACTTGTAACGTCGCTACTAATATAAGGACAAACATATAATTTTATTAGATACTCCTCCAACTTACAAATAAATTTTCATTTCTTCAATTAAAGACTACGGAATTTATTTTCTCAAAACATGTTTTAGTGTGTGCGCTTTCTCTCTTTCTCTCTCTATCTCTATCTCTCTCTCTCTCTATTCTACTCGTCTATCCAATGCTTTATTCATTGGGTCTGATCCACTGAACATTTTTTATTTCAATAATAGGATTTGGTGATATGCATGTAAATATCCCTAAAATGTAACTAACCATGTTGCACTTCATTCTTTAATGGGTGTTGAATATGTAAATACATAGGATTAGACATTATTTTTAAGTTAATGCTCCTTAAAAAGCTAAAATATCCCACCCATAAACATGTAAATTCTCCGAAAAAAAAAAGTTGGAGCTGGTCTCCCCGCTTGTGGTTACGTTGGGAGGGGGATGTTGTAGTGAGACATGCCTTATGCAAGGGAGGATCATGTATAATTCAAGCATATTTTTTGTCCCACATCCGCAAAGGGAGGATGTTGTAGTGAGAAATTGCTTATGCAAGTCAAAAATTAACCTTTAAATGCAAGAAAAAGAGATGCAAATTGCTTATTTTTTAATTTAATAATAATAAATAAATTAATTATATTTTTAAACTCATAAAATAAAAAAATTGAATTCGTGCTGAGCTTGAATACGAGCTTAATTTTAACAAGCTTGTTTGCATTGAGCCAAATAAGAATAAATTATTCCCGACTCATTTTGTATACAAGTCAAACAAAAAAAATAAAATAAAATTTAAACCTGTAGTAATTACACAGGCTTAACATTTTGGTTGTTTTGCATTTTAGACCGGCAACATAAATCTGTTTGAGAAACTTCTTTCTTATTGTTTTCAAAAAAAACTTTGGGTATAAAGCTTTTTTTATTTTTTTCTAATCTGTTAAAATGTTATGGCTGTCAGGATGTTACTTGTGAAATTAAAATAAATTTAATGTTATTTTAGGCGGTAAAACACCTCCGCCGCGACGTAGAAAAGAACAAAGAAAAAGAACGTTTATCGTCTGGAGAGGAACAGCGTTTCCAGTGTCCGCCAACACAACTCTCCCAAAACGTCATTCTTTTCTCATTCCAAAATGTGAATAAAAGGTTCTAATTGCGAATGTCCCGTTTAAAAAGGCTTAACCAAAAGAGCCTTAAAATAGACACCGTGTTTTTTGAATAAATTTTTCTATATTAACTTTTAATTATTTCTCCAAACCGCTGCACCTACATGGTTCAAATCCTTAGTCTCCCTTAAGCGGGGCTAATTATCATAATNATATATATATACATTATGAAATTGTTTATTTTATTTTAATTATTATAATTGACTTTCTGATCCCGTATTTAAGAAAAAATAAATTTTATTTAAACTAATAATAACTTAACTTTTGTATGAATTATAGAAATAAAATAAAAAATGTCAAAATAATTTAAAAAAAAAATGTAACGGTCGTGGACGCTACAAGCAGCATCGATCCCAGATCATCCACGAGCAAATCTTAAGACCTACGGTAGGAGAAATGCCACGCGTACGTATTTTCCACGTGTTACTTACCGCACTGCACCGTGGACAGAAGGAAGCAGAAGATCGACATAGCGTTTTGATTTGACTGCTAAGGTCAATATTGTCATTTTAAATTTAATGACGTCACATGAGATCGCTGACCTTAAATGGGAAATGACCTGAGATCAGGTCGCCCGTAGCGTGTGAGCTTTGGCCTATCAGTCACCAGCTGGGTGACTTGATTGACTGCAAGTGCGTGGGGTCCACCGAACCAGGCTGGGCTCTTCGTATGGGCTCCCACCTAACAGATTTAGAACTGTCAGAATTCGGCATTTCATCTTTTCTACAAGATTAACGCCACCTTCACCTCCTGATTATTTTTTGTTATTTTAAGATAGCTTTGCTCGAAATATGAAAGTCAAAATATGGGATGTAATTTAACATTCGATCATGCTTGATGATGTCATTAAATAAATAAATTTGATTTATTTTTCATAACTCGTATGTTAAATGAATTAATTTTTAACATAATCCAAGTATTGTTTTAATATTACAAATAAATTTATCAATTGTTCAACAAAAAAACTTACTAAAATTTTATATTTATTTGATATATTATTTAAAAAAACTTGATTAAATAGAATTTAATTAATTATGGATTTAATAGGAATATATTATGATTAAATATTTAGATGCATATATATATAGATATATCTATATATAACTAAAAGGGAATCTATTCAATGTAAGGGATATTCAAAAGGTCCCCACCCAAAAGAAAAACAAGAGAAGAAGAGGGGAGAGTGAAAACAAGAGTCGAGTTTTAGGCATTCCCAAGCTTAGTCAACCAGTTAGCTGGGTGATTGCCCCTCCGTAATTAAAGGTAAAGGAATGAGAGAGGAAGTCTGTAGGGCCTTGATCTTCCTGAGCCAATGAGTAATGTGCCAAGGTGATTATCCTCAACAGTGAGTGCCCTCAAAAGTAAAGAAGAATCCATCTCCACATGTATATTGTTCTGATGGTTGAAAATTGCTAGCTTGATAGCTTAAAAGACTGTTGCCACCTTAACTTCCAAAGCATCATTAACAGTAATTGGAGAATAGAAAAAAAAAAAAGGAGAAACTTGCCAGCATGGTCCCTGAACAAC
>JXCR01138713.1:102147-166600 GCA_002079205.1 Phalaenopsis hybrid cultivar | reverse complement strand
TATATATATATATATATATATATATATATATATATATATATATATATATATATATACATACCATATATCAAGATGCTGGCAGCTGGACCTAGACCTTGATATGCTCTGCTAGGGTTTTGGCTGTGATGGAGCTGCTTGGAGGTGCTTTGGACCTGTGTGAAGCTTGCTTTCTCTTTAAGATCTCCCTGGGGTTGGTGGTGGTTGCTTTGGTTGTTGCCCGGGAAGTTTTGGTTTCAAGTTTGTATTACTGTTCCATTGATAAATTTGTTGTAAGCTACTGGGTTTTCTTGGGGCCTTCCCTTCCTTGCTGGTTTTTTTGGTTTTCAGTTCTGATTGATATTTTTTGAGGCTCTGATATTGCTTCTCTCTTCTGTTTGGTTTTTGGTCATTGATGTTTGAGGGTTTTCTTTCTTCCCTGCCTTTGTTTTTGATCTGGTTGTCCTTAATGGCCTACCCCATTGATGTGGATACCAATGCTCAATGGACTAAGGCCACCTTTGTTGAAGTTGTGGGTAGTGGCTTGGATGTGCTTAAATCCTTTGAACACCTGGTTTTCCCTCAATGTTTACATGATGTTGCTGCTGTTGGAAGGGGTGTTTTCCCCTTTGTTAATCCTTTAGGAGTAAAGGATGGGGAACCTGTAATTATCTTCTCCCCTCAGGAAATTAATGAGCTCAATGAGACAGTTAAATTCACTCTGGTTGACAAATTCTAGTTTGGCCACCCAAAGATGGATTTGGAAAGGAAATTCTTTAGGGATTTGAAATTAATAGGTGCTTGGAGGCTAGGTCTAATTGATGGAAGGCACCTACTAATTTCATTATTTAATGAAGAGAACTATGCAAGGGTTTTTTCCAAACAAACTCTAGTTATTAATGGTGTTCCAATGAAGTTAATGAAGTGGACACCTGAATTTGATCCCTCAAAGGAACCCCCTGTAGTTCTTATTTGGTTCAAATTCCCCAACCTACCCATTCAGTACTTCCATCAATATGTTATTTTCAGCATCAGTAGGGTGCTTGGCTGCCCACTGAAAATTGATGCTCCTACCTTTAATATGGCTAAACCTACTGGTGCTAGAGTCTTGGTTGAAAGGGACATCTCCCTACCTGATATAGAAAGGGTGTGGATTGGTACTCCTGAAGAAGGCTTTTGGCAGCAAATTGTAATGGAACAAAAGCCAATCTATTGTCAACATTGTAAAATGTTTGGTCATAATGTGGAAAGGTGTTATAAACTACACCCTCCATCTAAAAGGAAAACTGCTAGGGTCAGCAATATTTCTAGGCAAGTAGAAACAGATGGAATGGTAGTGGCAGCTGTTGAAACTGCTGCTGCTGTTGAAAATACTATTGGGGTTAAACCCAATAGTATTGCTGTGGAGCAAGAGGAAGCCATTGGCATTAACAGAAATTTAAAGGGAAATATTATGATTGATGACAGCTTAATCAGTATAAATCCAACTACAATTGATGACCAGAGAATTGACAGTTTGACTGATGTCTTAACTGAAGATTGGCAAGTTCAAAGAAGCAATAAAAATAAAAAAGGCAAGTTAGAATTTAAACAACCTTTTGAGGGCCCAATTACTTTGGATCATCATCCAGGGATTAGGGGGAAAGGGAGGACTTTCTCTGAATGATTAAGTTTCTTGTTCGGAACATTAGGGGTATTGTTCACCCCTCATCTCTTAAGAGATTAAAATATCTAGTGAGAGTCCATAAAGTTTGGTGTTTTGCCATTCTTGAACCTTTAGTTACTAAAAATTCCCAAAAAATTCAAAAGAAGTTCCCTCAATTTGATCATTTTTCTCACTCCAATAATAAAATTTGGCTTTTTCCTAGAGCTGAATTACATTGGTCTGTTTTGATAGATCATTCTCAGTTTATTCACATACAATTTTATATTGGAGCTCAAGTTGGCTATGCCACTTTCATTTATGCCAGTAGCCTTGCCAGCAACCAAGCCACCTTATGGAATGAGTTGTTTCTGATTGGACAAGCTGTAAACTTTTTTTGGATTTTGGGGAGTGATTTAAACTGTCTTTCCTCTCTTTGTGAAAGAAAAGGTGGCAGACCACCCACTATCTCTGCAATAAACAGATTAAATGACTTTCTCTCTGAGGCTGAGTTGTTTGATTTGGGGTACCAAGGGCCAGACTTCACTTGGAGAAGAGGTGCAATGTGGGAGAGGCTGGATAGAATGATGGGGAACTCTAAATGGGTTCAGACCTTCCCTTGCACTATCATTACTCATCTGGCCATGGCAGGTTCTGACCATAGACCATTGTTATGTACTATCCAAAATGCTGAAAAGCCAAAAAATGCTCCTTTCAGATTCCAAAACATGTGGACTCTCCACCCTCAGTTTGTTGAAGAAGTTGATAAGGTTTGGAGGGCTAAAGGGAACTCTAATCCCTGAGTAAAACTGTGGATCCTGCAAAAAAAGGTGGCGGATCATCTCAAGAAGTGGAATTGGGAAAATTTTGGCAATATTAATTAGAATTTGACCACTGCTCAAAGTAATGTTATCAAAATGGAAAAGAATTTCCAAAAGGGCTTGAATTCTGAAGCTGATTTGCACAAAGCAAGTGAGGAACTGTTAATGCAAACCAATTTTACTGAATGTTTTCTGAAACAAAAAGCTGCAGTCACCAGATTTATTGATGGAGACAGAAACACAGACTATTATCATGCTTGTATTAATTTCAGAAGGAAGAATAACATGATCCTTTCCATACATGATTCAAATGGTAAGGTAGTAACTGATGCTGAGGACATTGCCATTAATGCTGTTAAGTATTTTCAGAATATCTTTATGGATAAGTCTACTGAGAGAGCTCCTATCAAGGTGGAACTTTTCTCTGAGTGTATTAATTATGTTCAAATCTTGGACCTGATTCAGATTCCTATGGAAGGGGAAATTAAAGCAGCACTGGATTCTATTGATGACCAAAAGGTGGCTGGCCCTGATAGTTTTACTGTCAAATTCTACAAGACTACTTGGCATATCATCAGTGGGGAGGTGGTTGATGCTGTACAAAGCTTCTTTAAAGGTATGGATCCCCCTAAGTACTTCACTGCTTCCACTATAACTTTGAATCCCAAAAATTCTAGCAGGACTGGGTGGAGAGATTTCAGACCTATCAGTCTAACAAATGTCTTTTCTAAAGTTATCAGCAAGGTTATTAACAGCAGGCTCCATCCTCACCTCTAACAACTTATCTGTAATAACCAGGTAGCATTTGTGAAAGGAAGACAGATCTCTGATAATATTCTCTTGGCATAGGACTTGTCAGCTGGACCTTGACAGAAAGTGTAGAGGCAGCAATCTCATTCTGAAATTGGATATCCAGAAAGCTTATGATACTATCAATTGGAATTTTATATTGGACACTTTAATTGCTAGGGGTTTCTCTGATACCTTTATAATCTTGATAAGAAGGTGGTTGTGTATTAACAATCACTCTATCTTAATCAATGGTAAAAGCCATGGTTTCTTTTCTTCCTCAAGGGGAATTAAACAAGGAGATCCACTGTCTCCTACTATCTTCATTCTTGCTATGGATTATCTTTCTAGACTTTTAAATCAAATGTTTGCCTCTTCTTCTGACCTGACATATCAGCATAAATCTAACATTGGGGTGAGTCATTTGTCTTATGCTGATGATATTATCATTTTCTCCAAGGCTACCAAAACTGCTGTGAACGCTCTTTACCAAGGACTTACACACTTCCAAATCACCTCTGGTACGCATCTTAATAAACAAAAATGTCAATTCTTTACTAGCTCAAACACTCTTCCACAGATTAAGCATTGGATTTCTCAGTACACTGGCTTCAGCAAAGCTTCCCTATCAATCAACTATCTTGGTGTCCAATTAATCAAAGGGAGAACCAAGCAAACACAATTCAATGGGGTTATTGATCAAATTCAGAAAAAGCTGCAGTGTTGTACTAATTACTTCTTTTCAAATGAAGGCAGAATCACCCTCCTTAAAAGCATCCTAACTTCCATTCCATCCTATGCTCTTCAAATGTTTACCATGAAGAAAGGAACTCAAATAAGGCTGGGCAGAATTTTCAACATATTTTTGTGGGCTGTACAAAAAAACAATTCCATTGGTTAACTTGGAACAATCTATGTAAACCCCAAAGTGGTGGTGGTTTAGGCTTTAAAGATTTTCAGCATCTCAGTACCATCAACCTATGCAAACTATGGAAAAAGTTCAGAGCACAAGATAGCCTTTGGGCTATGTTTATGAAGGGGAAGTATTGTAGGACAGTTCGTCCTACTATGGCTCAAAAAAAGATGGGTGATTTCAGGTTGTGGACTAAGCTTCTAGAGTTTAGAAAGAAAGCTGAGGAGCTGTTTATCTGGGAACTTGGTGAAGGCCAAGTTAATTTCTGGCTTGATAAGTGGGTATGGAATGGGGAGAGACTTCACAACTCCAATCCTAATTCAATGACAAAGGTGAAGGAATTCTGGAGTGGTAATCAGTGGAACTGCAATTATTTGGATGCCATCCTAACTAAAGAGCAAATACATTGGGTTAAGCAAACAAAAATCTTTCCTAGACAGAAAGATAGACTCATTACTAGACAGGCTTCCACACAAAAATTGTCTGCCTTCATCTATCAACAGCTTTTCGGATGGCAACCTTTCAAGTGGGGTAATTTGATTTGGGGGAAGTGGTTAACACCTTCCATGTCCTTTTTCTGCTGGAGGCTATGAAAATCCTTACTTCCTACTGATGAAATTTTGAAGATGAAAGGGCTTAAGGGACCCTCTTGCTGTCAGCTGTGCAGTAAAGCTGAAGAAAGTCTGGATCATTTATTCTTCTCTTGTAGCTTCTCCCAGGGGTCTGGTCTGGTATACTAAAACAACTGAATATTGACACGCTGAAAGTCAGCTGGCAGTACTTTTTGGGGTGTTAGATGGAATGGTTAGATGCCAAATTAATAATCATTCCTTGTTCTGTTGCCTAGTTCCTTTGGATGTGCAAAAACCATTTTAAATATGAAAACATCAAACCAAAGGAGATGGATGTTGTGCTGACTTGTACTTCCTATTTGCAAAAGATAATAAAATTTTAGAATTTTCCCAATATTTTCTTGAATTGGGTGCTCAGTGTGCAGAAGCTAAAAGTGCCTACTTTAGTTCTCTAGAGCCCACCTCTTGTAGGGTGGGTAAAAGCCAATACTGATGGAAGCTTTTGTAAGGTAGCTGCTGGTGTAGGAAGAATCTTTAGGAACTCTATGGGGAAGGGCATGTTATACTTTTCCTCTCCAACTTGAGCTTTTGATGCATTAGAAACTGAAATGATTGCTATCTTTTGGGCTATCTAACTTGCCAAGCATTGCAACATCATAAAACTGATAGTTGAGACAGATTCCTTCAGCTATATTAGATTTCTAAATCATGAAGAGGCTGCTCCATGGAATGTTGCTAGGTGAACTGCTAAGATCTAGAGCATGTTGAGCAATGTTGAAGTGATTTTCCAACATATCTTAAGGGAAGGTAACACCCCTGTACATATTTTGGCAGCTAGGGGGAAGGATAATGAAGAAATTGCTGTAGGGATTATACCTTCCACTCAGCTTGAAATACTTCTTCATGGGGATAGTTTATCCATTCCTTATATTAATTGTAGGGGGTGATTTTTGTATTTTCACACTAGGTCAGCATTTTTGTCTATCATAGATAGGTCCCAAACTTTTTGTATACTTACTTGTATGATCTAGTTAGACATAGGGAAAGAGTTGTTTTGAGTGATCTGCTCCCTCATTATGTAATCCAACTTNAAATATATGTATCGTTATCAAGTAATATAAGACTTTTTTATTAAGACCTGAATATCAAACCCACAGGGAAGACTATGCAATATGCACTTTTTAGAAAAATTTTTCTATTTTTAAAAAGATAATTACTTAAACTAAATTGATTTTTGTAGGAATTTAAAATTTAAATATTTTTGGTATTTTTGATATTTTAATGAAATAGTAAATACTTAAAAAGATAACTAAAGTTTTTGTAGAAGAAAATTACTTAATATGAAAATATCTTTCTTTTTATCATGAGTCGGTAATAAGTATAAGAATTCTGTTGTGGAAGTATGCAAATTGTGTTATGCCAAATAGGAGCAACAATATTCTTTACCTGTATTAGAGATGCTATAGAGAAAATTGGCTAATTTAAAATTTGAATTGTTTTGAAGACCGGCTAGGCAGGGAAGATACCAGCTCTCACTCTAGAGTTCCCTCAATTTCCTCCACCTGGGGGCTAACATTCTCGTATCAGAACCTAAAACAATAAAACAAGTTGGGGGCTTTAACCTGTCACTTTAAAGTCCGGTAACTCTGCACCTATCAANATATATATATATATATATATATATATGTATATATACATACATACATACATATATATATATCAAGATGGTGGTGGCCGGCTCTCTGGGTGCTCCGCTAGGGTTTCTGCGACATGGATAGTTGGAGCTCTTGCTGTGGTGGTGTTGTTGCTCCCTACTAGTTGTTTCTCTTTATTTCTTGCCTTTTGTTTTCAATTTTGGTGCTTTATCTGAGTTTTACTTCTTTCTGGCTTGTTGGTGTTTAAACTTTATTGATCCATTGGCTTCACACTTTACTGTTCCATTGATTGGAACCTTCTATTTTTCTGCTTTGTCCTTTGTTTGCTTCTTTGTTGAGATGCACATTGCTTCTTACACTCCTATTGATGTTGAAACTAACTCACATTGGACCAAGGCAACTTATGCTGAGGTGGTGGCTAAAGGACTTGAACCTTTTCAGGATGCTCTCTCATTAACCCCTTAGAGGTCAAAGAGGGAAAACCTGCCATTTTCTACAATGAAGAGGAGTTAACCTCTCTAAAGACAAATTGCAAATTTATTCTCATTGGAAAATTCCAGCTTGGACATCCCAAAATGGAATTAGTGAGAAAATTCTTTGATAATTTTCCATTTACAGGTGCTTTGCAGTTCGGGCTAGTGGATGGTAGGTAAACCATGATAAAATTGTTTTTAGAAGAGGACTATGCTAGACTATTTGGTAAGCAAACCATTTTAATGGATGGAATCCCCATGAAGATATTGAAGTGGACACCCAACTTTGATCTCAACAAAGACCCCCGTATAGTTCCTATTTTGTTTAAATTTCCAGGACTTCCACTGCATTTTTTCAGTCATAAAGTTCTGTTTAACATTTGTCTTGCTCTGGGAAGACCCTTAAAGATGGACTTCCCTAATTTCAATCTCTCTTGACCATCTATAGCAAGAATTCTCGTGGAGAGGGATATTACTCTCCCTGAGGTTGAGGAAATCTGGATTGGATCCAAAAATGGAGGGCATTGGTAAAAAACAGTAATAGAACAAAAACTTTACTACTTCCCCAATTGTAGGATGTTTGGGCATACAATTGATAGATGCTATAGGCTACACCACCAACAAGAAGAAAACTGTTAACACTACTCTGAATGACACTGCTTCCACAGCTGTTCCTAATGTTGTCCCATCTCCAACTCATTTGGAAACACAAACTCAATTAATTACAGTAATTGCAGCCTCATCTAGTAAGCAACAACTTCCCTTGGAACCACCCAAATCTACCCCAAGCCTTATATCTCCTATTGAAACTAAAGAGGGTGAATGTTGTATTGTTGTTCCTTCCCCACCAAGTAACATTCCTGACAAACATATGGGTAAGCTTTCAGCAACCCCAAGGGAATCCTTGGTTACATCTGAAGACCTAATGGTGGAAATGAATCAAGAATTGGAAAAAGACTGGCAAGTTCAGAAAGCAAAAAAAAAAAAAGAAAGGAAAATCATAGTGGAAGAAAAGAAGACCTTAGCAGATGAATATAAGAAGGATGGCTCCCAAACTCCTTTTAAAAAGTCACCTATCCAATTTAATAAGGGAAGGACTAGATCAAGATCTCAGCCTTCTGTTCACCCATCATCTTCATCATGATCAATTTTCTTTGTTGAAATGTAGTGGGTATTTGATACACGGAGGCCTAATGCTTATGCACAGTATAACAATAGTTCTGATGGTATTTTTCACTTATATTTCCTTATTTTGCAACAAAACCAAAAACTTCATCCTGAAGAAAAATAAGAATTTAACTTTTTAATTTATATATATTTATATTGGGATACTACACAAATATATGTATCGTTATCAAGTAATATAAGACTTTTTTATTAAGACCTGAATATCAAACCCACAGGGAAGACTATGCAATATGCACTTTTTAGAAAAATTTTTCTATTTTTAAAAAGATAATTACTTAAACTAAATTGATTTTTGTAGGAATTTAAAATTTAAATATTTTTGGTATTTTTGATATTTTAATGAAATAGTAAATACTTAAAAAGATAACTAAAGTTTTTGTAGAAGAAAATTACTTAATATGAAAATATCTTTCTTTTTATCATGAGTCGGTAATAAGTATAAGAATTCTGTTGTGGAAGTATGCAAATTGTGTTATGCCAAATAGGAGCAACAATATTCTTTACCTGTATTAGAGATGCTATAGAGAAAATTGGCTAATTTAAAATTTGAATTGTTTTGAAGACCGGCTAGGCAGGGAAGATACCAGCTCTCACTCTAGAGTTCCCTCAATTTCCTCCACCTGGGGGCTAACATTCTCGTATCAGAACCTAAAACAATAAAACAAGTTGGGGGCTTTAACCTGTCACTTTAAAGTCCGGTAACTCTGCACCTATCAATGAATATTTCCCTATTTATTTGCACTCAATCATATGAACTACATTCTCATTCATACAACCTCATGTGATTATTTCCAATTGTTGACTGAGACAATACCAACCTGGTTCTTACATGTTCTCACAACAAATTTTAACATCTGGATTGGCCAAATCAAGAAGTAAATGAAGTGCATGGATTTAAATCATTACAACTTCTTCCAACATTAAAGATCAATACTCTCCACAACTTCCATCCAAAACTTAATTACTTATCATTTTAAGAAGAAGTATAAAGAAAACTACTCAGAATCCATGGAGAAAACAAAAACATACTTTAGTTTAAAATAAGTAATCATTGTCAAACCAATAATAAGTCTCGATTAAAACCAAAAGTTGTCTAAAACAAAAAGATAAAAATTTATCTCAAGTCCTCCAACAAACCCTTGAAGTTCCTTTGAATCTCTTCCCTTTTACAATCACTCAAAACAAAATAACAAAAAGGATAAAGTACATAAAAAGTGGTTCCTGAAAATCTCTCTGAACTAACTCACCAGAGAAGAACTTTCAAAACATTCCAATCTTTTCAGAACTCTTTTCTAAGTCCTCTCTTATTTCTTTTATAGTTTTCCAAGAGGTGTTATGGGATCTCTTCAAAATGTGTCTTGATTGGATGTATTTTCCTAAGAGACGCATCCTTTCACGATAATTTCAGTCCACGGTGGTTACAACCACCTATTAAGCCAATGGGTGCCTCAAAAACCTCTTCAAAATTCAGGAAAATCGATTTTACTCTTCTAGTAACTACCACTGGCGCTTAAGCATAGGGTCTCGATGCTAAGGAGAGGCTTTCTCTGTTTAATCGGTGCTTAAGCGTCGCATCTGGCGCTTAGGCGCCAAAACTCTTTTGCACAATTTTTTACCTTTTTGCTCCAAATTTGATCCTTTTTCACTCATTTAAGCATTTTTTTCATTTTTACTTGTATCTACAAGAAAAACACAAAAATATCTTCCATTAAAGTGCAATATCTTAAAAATAGGTATAAAAATGTGTCTAAAACTAATATATATTTTAGGTGTATCAAACTCTCTCAAACTTAAAATGTTACTTGTCCTCAAGTGACACTTCAATCTTTAAAAACCAAATATGTCTGATATGTATAAGAGTTTCGTTAGGATATACTAAAATTTAGATTTTGAAATATAGTAGTCCAATTTAGAAAAAATAATTAGTAAATGGACCAACTTAAAGTTTGAAAATTTTATTGTTAAGAACTATGAAAATATGAGTTCATATCTAATTCAAAAATATTGTAAGTTCTCTAAATTTAGATTTTAGTTCATTTATTTTCTCAACTTAAATTTTTTATTTAAAATAATTTTACTTATTATATTATATTTATAAACTTAAGATTTTATCAAGTCTTATACTTTAAAATGATCAAATGTAGAACCAATTTTTGATTAGGCACTAATCCTCAAGCTTCTCCTCCCTTACATTTCTTTTCTTTTTCTTTTCTTTTTCTTTTCTTTTCTTTTTCTTTTCTTTTTTTTTCTTTTTCACGCAAGGATCGCTATATCTAGATAGGTCTTTAATGATTTTGAATTTCACTTCTCCTTTCCTAAAATAAAGTCTTGATATTNATGTGATTCTTTCCAATTATTGACTGAGATAATACCAGTCTGGTTCTTACATGTTCTCACAACAAATTTTAATATAAGGATTGACCAAATCAAGAAGGAAATGAAGTGCATGGAATTAAATCATCACAACTTTTTCCATCATTGAAGATCAATACTTTCCACAACTTTCTTGGTTCATGGATTTAAATCATCAAAACTTCTTCCAACATTAAAGATCAATACTCTCCACAACTTCCATCCATATTTAAATTTTCACAACTTTTTCCAACATTAAAGATCAATACTCTCCACAACTTCCATCAAATAATTACTTATCATTTTAAGAAGAAAGATAAAGAAAACTACTCATAATCCATGGAGAAAATTTAATTACTTATCATTTTAAGAAGAAAGATAAAGAAAACTACTCAGAATCCATGGAGAAAACTAAACCACACTTTGGTTTAAGAGAAAAAATCAATGTCAAACCAACAAAAAGTCTCAATTAAAACAAAAAGTAGTCTCAAAATAGAAAGATAAAAAGTTATTTCAAGTCATCCACTAAACTCTTGAAGCTCCTTTGATTCTATTCTCTTTACAATCACTCAAAATAAAATAACAGNATGAAGTGCATGGATTTAAATCATCACAACTTCTTCCATTATTAAAGATCAATACTCTCCACAACTTCCATCTAAAACTTCATTGCTTATCATTTTAAGAAGAAAGATAAAGAAAACTACTCAGAATCAATTAAGAAAATAAAACCACACTTTAGTTTAAAAAAAGAAATCATTGTCAAACCAACAACAAGTCTCGATTAAAACCAAAAGTAGTCTAAAACAAAAGGATAAAAACTTATCTCAAGTCATCCACCAAACTCTTGAAGTTCCTTTGAATCTCTTCTCCTTTACAATCACTCAAAACAAAATAACAAAAAGGATAAAGTACATAAAAAAGTGGTTCCTGAAAATCTCTCTGAACTAACTTCCCAGAGAAAAACTTTCAAAACTTGCCAACATTTTTAGGACCCTTTTCTGAGTTCNAAACTACTCAGAATCCATGGAGAAAACAAAACTACACTTTAGTTTAAAAGTAGAAATCATTGTTAAACCAACCACAAGTCTCAATTACAACCAAAGGTAGTCTAAAACAAAAGATAAAATCTTATCTCAAGTCCTCCACTAAAATAAAAAGGATAAAATAAATATGTGGTGCCTGAAAATCTTCCCGAACTAACTCCCCAATTCAAGAAACTTTCAAAACTTTCTCTTTTCAATCTCACTGTCAAAGACTCAATCTTCATTCTTTTATAAATCTCCAAAAGGTGCCTTGGTATCTCTTCAAAATATGTCTTGATTCGATGTATTTCTCCAAGAGATGCCTCCTTTCGCAATAATTTTTGTCCATGGTGCTTGTAACCACCTATTAAGCCAATGGGTGCTTCAAAAACCTCTTACAAATTTGCAAAAATTGAATTTACTCATCCAATAACTGCTACTGGCACTTAAGCAAGGGGCCTCTAACACTTAGANGTCCAAGAGATGCATCCTTTCATGATAATTTTCATCCATGGTGGTTACAACCACCTATTAAGCCAATGGGTGTCTCTAAAACCTCTTTAAAATTCATGAAAACCAATTTTACTCATCTAGTAACTACCACTAGCGCTTAAGTGCAGGGTCTCGGAGCTTAGGCGCGACTACCTCTATTTAATCGGTGCTTAAGCGTCAGATTTGGAGCTTAGGCGCCAAAACTCTTTTGTACAATTTTTCACATTTTTGCTCCAAATTTGATCCTTTTTCACTCCTTTAAGCATTTTTTTTTCCATTTTTGCTTGTATCTGCAAGAAAAACAAAAAAATACATTCCATTAAGGTGCAATATCTAAAAAATAGATATAAAAATGTGTCTACAAACACTATATATTTTAGGTGTATCAAAATCTCACAAACTTAAAATTTTACTTGTCCTCAAGTGACACTTCAATCTATAAAAACCACATATGTATGATATGTATATGAGAGTTTCTTTAGGAGTTACTAAAATTTAGATTTATAAATATAGTAGTCCAATTTAGAAAAAATAATTACTGAATGAGACCAACTTAAAGTTTGAAAATTTTTAATGTTAAGAACTATGAAAATATGAGTTCCTATCTAATTCAGAAATATTGTAAGTTCTGTAAATTTAGATTTTAGTTCTTTTATTTTCTCTACTTAAAATTTTTTATTAAAAATAATTTTACTTACTTTATTATATTTATAAGATTAACATTTTATCAGGTCTTATACTTTAAAAAAATCAAATGTAGAACCAATTTTTGATTAGGCACTAGTCATCAAGCTTCTCCTCCCTTACGTTTCTTTTCTTTTTCTTTTCTTTTTCTTTTCTTTTCTTTTTCTTTTCTTTTTCTTTTTTCTTTTTCTTCTTCTTTTTCTTTTTTTTTCTTTTCTTTTTTTCTTTTTCAAACAAAGATTACTATATTTGGATAGGCCTTTAACGATTTTGAATTCCACTTCTCCTTTCCTAAAGTAAAGTCTTGATATAAAAATTTTACTTATAAATATAATAATAGTTTTGAAAATCATTTTAATAAAATAAATTTAAGTATTAAAAATAAAATTCTAAATTATCTAAATTTTTCAAAAACAAAATTTTTCATACTAAAGGTAGTCACTTATATTAATCATTTTTTATACTAAAAAATTTTAACTTAAAGTTGNTACAATTTTTCTTACTAAAGATAGTTACTTATATTAATCATTTTCTATACTAAAAATTTTTAACTTAAAGTTATTCTTCGTTAAAATTTTAACTAAATTTTACTCATTTCTAAATTCAAATTTTACTTCCCTAATATAACTTCATATAAAATCAATTTTTCTTTTAAAATCAAATTCACTTGTAGTACATTTGAGAACAAATAAAATTTCACTTTTGAAAATATTTTTCATACCTCCCCCAAACTTAAATTTTTAATAGCTTAAACAGTTTAGCATCAGATAATTATGTAAGCAGGGAAATGAAAATTGAAATAACATGCTAACAAGAATTTTTACATCCTAATTATACAAGTATAAAACTAAAGACAGGAGTAAAACTAATTTTGATCAAATTTTCTAACATTTTATTTTAGTTTAACATGCAGAGATTCAAATAGACTTCTAAACAGTATNTTCATATACATAATCAATTTTTCTTTTAAAATTCAAATTCATTTATAGTTCATTTGAGAACAAATAAAATTCATGTTTTGAAAATGTTTTTCAACCCTCCCTCAAACTTAATTTTTTTTAAGAGATTAAACAGTTTAGCATCAGATAATTATATAGGCAGAAATGAAAATTGAAATAACATGCTAACAAGAATTTTTACATCCTAATTATACAAGTGTAAAACTAAAGACAGGAGTAAAATTAATTTTGATCAAATTTTCTATTATTTTATTTTATTTTAACACNTTCTACTTTATAACAGATATGAAATTAAGTTAAGTTCTAAACTAGCTAAATCACAGTACTAAACACAAAACAGCAGTTAATACCATAAAATTTAAAAATAAAATATTTACTACTAGAAACATCATAATAATAATAAATCATAAAAGTCCAAAACACAACATAGTCCAAAACAACACACAAATGAAAATGTAGCAAGCTCAGACCACATAGTTCATATCATATTACAATAATAAAATGAATCTCTCTGCTCTACTCTTCATCCTCAAAATCACCACTGTACCATTTTTCTACAGGCTCATAATTAGGATATTGAGGATATGAAGGAAATGGCACTCCTGGTTCACCTCTAATCAGGATCTCCAAAGATGAGTGGAATTTCTCTTCATAATGACTCTTCCTTCTATTATAACTATTAGTATGATCTGCAAAACGCTATAAATTTTGTACCTTATCAGCTGTAAAATTGATATTATCCATCATCTTTTGTAATAACTCAACTCGAGTCTTAGTAGAATCACCTTTATATGTAGAAGCACGTAAAGCAGATGGTCTTGATGAAGATGCAACAGAGGTAGATGCAGCAGACATCTTTAATCCATAGCTTCTGGAAAATCCTCCTCTCCAACCAAAAATTGAATGCTCAAAATAAGTCTGCACCTTCACCATGTGATCGGCTTCAAAGGCAACAACACTTCCTCCCAACTATCATACTTTACTCTAGCCTGCTCGCATAAAGAAAATATCAAGGAAGCAAATCCCATACTTGCAGTAGAAGCAGCTGTAGCATAACTGATGATAGTATGATAGATCAAAGCCCCTATGTTGATGGGCTTTCCCTCCTAAATACAATAATTCAACGTCACTCTCTCTCTGGTTACTATACTTAGATGATTGGTTGGAAGCAGACGAGCATATATAAAATAGTGCCAATCCTTTGATGGTGCACACAACTTTGACGTTAGAAAATTCATTCTCCTCTCATTTGTAATCTTCTAAAGTCCTCTTCCAATAGTCAAATAAGATATGATCTCGTCCAACTTCGCTTCTGTAGGACTATAATTTGCATAAAAACACAAAGTGTCTCGTGGTAAATGGTAAAACAAGTTGATTACCTCTGGAGTAAAAGGTACCAACTTTCCTCAAACCATAACTCGATTGTCCTCAACCTGTAGAAGATTTCCATAAAAATCCCTTACAATAGAAATTACAATGATAGCAGAGAAACAACAGAACTGTTCCCACTGTCGGCGGACTATCAGGTCTTCCACTTCTCCACCTAGACTCTTAAAACATCGCTCCTGAATTAATTTTCGTGACTGTAGAGCATCACTATATAGATCCTGAGCTTTTGAACAGAAAAATTTGCTCGAATCAAATGAGCTCTTTCCTCTGCTCCTTTTCATTCCTGGTGTCATTCTACAAATATGATATATTCCAAAAATAACTTTAAAAATCAAGTTTAAATCATTAAACTAAACTTCCAAAAGCACTAAGTAAACTTCCCAAGCAATTTCCATAGAGTTTTCTTCAATTTTCACCATGAATAGTTAATTTTTGAAATCTTCCAAATGTGCTTAAAATGTATGGTGAAAATCTAAAATTTTTGCATAGAAGTAAAGTTCTTACCTCAAGGAACTTGGATCTCGCAAATCTCACTTGATTCCACCAAGAAATCTCCAAATTTCACTTTCCCTAGCCCTTAAAATCACAAACTCGTGTTGGGGAAGACGATAGGAGGCGTTAAAAATGGATTTTTTGGACCTAAAATTCACTTTTAACCGTTCGCAAACCAATTTTCGTGAGCCGGCACTTAAAAGCGGTTAAGTAGCGCTTAGGCACCTGCCTCTGGGGTTGGCTCGTGCTTAAGCGCGAGCTGTAGCGCTTAGGCGCCAGTGCATAATTTTTGTAATTTTTAATTTTAAGTAAAATGCACTATTAGCCTAAGTAAATCACCCTTAAATGGTCTCATAACACTTAAATGACTATTTTTACTTCCTATAACTCCTTTCTTTCTCGAAATTCTCCATAATAATTTATTTAATTTGAGGCTAAAAATAACATAAATTTTCACAAAAACAAACTTATATTATTTCACAAACCATTTAGCACTTATTTCTCTCTCGAAATAATCTTGGATAAGAAAATTTTCCTAAGTACAAAACACTTAACACACATTTACAATTAAACACATAAGTGACACAAATACTAAACAGAAGACATAAACACTACGCACTTAAAAACATGACTCCAAACACACAATTCCTAACACTTAACTAATTTCATTCTTCATTAGAAGGAACGAATTCTTGTCTCTTAGTAGTCTCTCCAAAAATATAGAGTTGATAAAACGGACGGTGGTGACGAGCTCTAATACTATCATCTTTGATCCAAATTTGCTTAAGGAACATTGCCTTATCCACTTCCTCTACATAATTGGTATGGTTGAATTGCATCTTAAGTTGCCACCCAATATGTTCTAGATGAGTATGCAATTCAAGCACCTTAATCTCTAATACAGATATAGTATTCTCCATCTTGTTTATTTTCTCCGATATCCCTTCAATAGTAACGACTAAGAAACCATTATACATCTCTTATGCACTTTGACTATTGAATGTCTTCCTTCTCCTTCAAATCCATCTCCCATGAAGACATTTTCTATAAATCTCTCTTTCTTAGAATTTTAGGGCTAAAAATAATCTGGGTTAAAATTCCTTCACAAACCCCTTCTATTTATATGCTTCCCCCTCATAACTTCTAGGCACGACTAGAAACTGCCAAGACACGTTTATTCCAACTAAATTGCAGTTACACCTTCTAGAAATTAAAATTTGCACATGTGATTAAATTATCCCGCTTAAGCGTTAGATCTGATGCTTAAGCGCCAGTGCACATTTTTGCACCAGTCAACTTAACGTCTAAATTCTTATTCTAACATGTCTGGCTCACTAAATAAAGTCTAAAAATCATTACTAACACATAAAAAACTAAAAAATACTACCCCAAATTTCTTAATCAGACTCAAAATAACAATGAAAGAAAAACCACACTGATAACTATGGGTTGCATCCCACAAAGCGCTTGGTTTTACATCGTCAGCCTGACGTAACCAATGCTTATTCTGGTTGACCCAACATCATTCCACCATTATATTTATGTTGATTCCCTATATAATAAGGTTTCAGTCTATGTCCATTCACTTTAAAAATTTTCTCATAATTAGGATCTTTAATATTCACAGCTCCATAAAGAAAAACTTTTATCACAACAAATGGGCCCATCCACCTGGACTTAAGTTCGCCTGGAAATAATCTTAACCTTGTATTATATAGCAAAACTTGTTTCCTGGCTGAAAACTTTTTGTAAGAATCCTCTGATCATGTCACATTTTCATCTTTTCTTTATAAATCTTAGCACTCTCATAAGATTCATTCCTTATCTCTTCATCTCATTTAATTGTAACAATCTTTTCTCACTAGCATCTTTCAAATTATAATTGAACTCTTTAATTCATTTAATTGCAATAATCTTTTCTCACCAGCATCTTTCAAATTATAATTGAACTCTTTAATTATTTAATTGTAACAATCTTTTCTCACCAGCATCTTTTAAATTATAATTGAACTCTTTAATAGCTCAATATGCTTTATGCTCAAGTTTAACAGGTAAGTGACAAGCTTTACAAAATATTAGCTTATATGGGGACATTCCTGTAAGAGTTTTATATGCAATCATATAAGCCCACAAAGCATAGTCAAGTTTGACTGACTAATCCATTTTTGTTAGATTCATAGATTTTTTTCATAATTGTTTTAATTTCCCGATTGGATAATTCAGCCAAACCACTTGTTAAGAGAATAAGCAGTAGCAATCCTATGATTTATATGATATTTCTTTAATAACTTCTCCATAATGAAATTTTTGAAATGACTTCTCACATCAGTAATGATAACTCTCGACATCCCAAATCTACAAAATATGTTTGTTTTCAAAAATTTTGCAGTAAAGCAACAACTTCTATCCATTTGGATACATAGTCCACTGCTAACAGAAAATATAAATTTAGCAACGATACATAGTCCACTACTAACAGAATATATAAATTTTTGAAAGATGGTATAAATGGTCTCATGAAATCTAATCCCCAAAAAATCAAATATTTTATCTTCTAGCATATAATTGAGGGGCATCTCATTTATTTCAGAAATATTGCCTACTCTTTGACATCTATCACAAGTTTTGATATAAGAATTAAAATTTCTAAAAATTGTAGTGAAATTAAAATCCAGATTGTAGAATTTTGTATGTTGTTTTATCAACACCAAAATGTCCCCCAAAATCTGAGATTGTAGAATTTTGTATGTTGTTTTATCAACACCAAAATGTCCCCAAAAATCAGAATTATATTATTTTTTGATAATTTCATAAGTTTCTTCTAATGGTACACAACTTTGAATGATCAAATCATTTCCTTATTTATATAAATATGTGTCATCCTTAAATTTTCTCATTTGTTGGTATGTCATTCCATAGGGTTTAAGATCACTAACAATATAGTTCACAATGTTGGCATACCACGAAACACGCCACTCATTTACAGCGAACAATTTTTCATCTGGAATATGTTCATTAATTTCTTTTTCAAAATCGAGTGGTTTTTCTATTTCTAGCCTGGACAAATGATCAGCAATTTGATTTTTAGTTCCTTTCCGATCTACTATTTCAAAATCAAATTCTTGTAAAAGAAGAATCCATCTTATAAGTCTCGGTTTATTATCCTTCTTTTTCATTAAGTACTTAATAGTAAATGATTTGTATGCACTATACAATGAGTTCCAATCAAATATGATCTAAATTTATCAAAGGAATATACTATTACTAATAACTTTTTTTCAGTTGTTGTATAATTAATTTGAGTTTCATTAAGAATTTTACTAGCATAGTAAATAACTTTGAAAATTTTATCATATTTTTGTCCTAAAACAACTACAATAGCATAATCACTTGCATCACACATAAGTTCAAAAGGTTTTTCCCAATTTGGTAAAATTATAATTGGTGCAGTGATTAATTTTACTTTTGATAATTTAAAATTTTTAGGCATTCCTCATCAAAATTAAAAATTGCATCTTTCTCCAGTAAATGGCATAAAGGCTTAGCAATCTTAGAAAAGTTCTTCATATATCGTCTGTAGAATCTAGGATGTCCTAAAAACTCTTAATTTCCCTTACATTTTTGTTGGATAAGGTAAATTAGCGATCACTTGAATTTTAGTAGGATCTACTTCCATACCATTTTTTGATATTTGAGGTAAATTAGTGATCACCTGAAATTTTAAGCAGGATCTACTTCCATACCATTTTCTGATATTTGATGACCTAATACAGTTCCTCCTGCTACCATAAATTGGCATTTTTCCTAGTATTTCTTCACAGCGCTTAAGAACTTTAGATAAATGTTCTAAACATGAGTCAAATGAAGTTCCAAACTCTAAAAAATCATCCATAAAGACTTCAATCCCTTTTTCAATTAAATCACAAAAAAATTCCATCATACATCTTTGAAATGTAGCTGGGGCATTCCATAAACCAAAGGGCATTCTTCTAAAAGCAAAAGTATCATAAGAAATGGTAAATGTTGTTTTCTCTTGATCCTTAGGAGATATTTGAATTTGGCGATACCCAGTATGTCCATCCAGAAAACAAAAGTATTTGTGCCGCGCTAGTCTATCCAGCATTTGATCTAGAAAGGGTAGTGAAAAATGATCTTTCATAGTGGTAAGATTTAATTTTCTATAATTAATGCATATTCGCCACCCTATAACTTATCTAGTAGGTATTAACTCATTATTTTCATTCACAGTTATAGTTACTCCTCCTTTCTTAGGAACACAGTGAATTGGACTTAACCCATGCACTATCTAAAAAATGGTAGATAATTCCATCATCTAACCACTTTAAAATTTCTTTCTTAACAACCTCTTTCATAACAGGATTTAATCTCTTTTGTGGATTAGCCCTGGGTTTGTAGTTTTCTTCCAGATTAATTCTATGAAAAATTGAAGGGCTGAGTCCTTTAATATCAGCGATTGTCCATCCAAAGGCCTTCTTAAAATTTTTCAGAATTTTCATAAGTTTTTTCTTTTCTTCTTCCTTTGTTAACTTCAAGGAAATTATAACAGGTAAAGTAGAGGAATCTCCTAAAAAGCCATAATTTTAAATAATCAGGAAGTAATTTTAACTCAAGTTCTGGAGGTTATTCAATAGATTGATTGTTCCGGAAGTAATTTCAACTCAAGTTCTGGAGGTTTTTCAATAGATGGACAAAATGATTTATTGGAAGTAATTTCAACTAAAGGTTTGGAGGTTTTTCAATAGATGGAAAAAATGATTTATCTTTATGGATATCATGTCCAAAATTTCAAAACTTTCTTGAACATAACTTGAATCTTCCTTAAAAAGGTTTACACATATCCTCTTCTTGCTCGTGTTCCAAATCTTTTTCTATAGATTTTTCTTCATAAGTAGTCTTGAAATGACATTCACTCAGACATATTATAACATCCATTCTATAGCATTCATCATCTTTACCTTTTGCAGGGTATTTCATTGATTTTGAAATATTAAAAATAACAGTTTGATCATTGACGTGCATTATTAATTCCACTTTTTGCACATCTATCATTGCTCTGCCTATGGCTAGGAATAGTCTCCCCAAAATGCTAGGTATCTCTCTATCTTCCTCCATATCTAGCACAATGAAATCAACAAAAAAGATAAATTGATCCACTTTCACTAGGACGTCTTCTATAATTCCTTTATGATAGATTATTGAACAATCTGCTAATTGTAGAGTTACCATATTTGGAGTTATTACTCCTAATCTCAATCTTTTAAATATTGATAATGGCATAAGGTTAATGCTTGCACCTAAATCACATAAAGCTTTCCCATGAAATCTATCTCCTATTGTACATCGAATTGTAAAGTTACCAGATCTTTAAGCTTTTCAAGAAGTTTCTTCTGAATTATAACACTGCACACCTTACTAAGTGCAACTATCTCATTATCTTCAAACTTCCTTTTTCTATTGAGAATATCCTTTATAAACCTTACATAGCTTGGCGGTTGTTCTAAGGCTTCAGCAAATGGAATATTGATTGTAAGCTTCTTAAATATTTCCAGAAATTTTTAAAATTGCTTATCCAACTTCTGTTGTCAAAGTCTCTTAGGAAATGGAGGTGGTGGTTTTTCTAAATCAATTTTCAGCGTAGAAATAGATCTTTCAGAATCTTTCGGAGCATCGTCTTTTGATTCTTCAATTTCTTCTCTCTCTACTTCAATTTCTTTTTGAACCCTACCTTCCAACTCTTCTCCGCTTCTAAGTTGTATGGCTTTAACTTTCTCTTTATTTTGGTCTTTTGGATTTGATTCAGTATTACTAGAAAGTGTTCCTTGGGATCTATTACTTAATGAACTTACGATTTGCCCAAGTTGATTCACAATATTTCTAATTATAGCTCCTTGACTTTGTAACTGATTACCCATTTGTAACTCCACTTCTTCTATTGACAACTTCTTATCCTTAATTATGTATTACTGTTGATTCCGTAGAGGATAAGTAGATCTATAATTATTATTCCCTTGGTTGTTCCAGTTTTCCAATGGGTTTACTTGGTTGTTCCCCCATTGCTGATTATTACCACCCGAATTGTTACTCTAGTTGAAGTTGGGATGGTTATTCCAACCTGTTATAATAATTAGAATATGGATTATTCGACTTATTATTTATGGTTCAAAGTCTCCAATGATGTTTGATAATCTACCATTTGGTCTAATGAATTCTCTTCAATCATGAAAATTGGTTGAGAAAAAATCATTCCAAATTGGTCTAACTTCCTTGAAATTGCAGCAACTTGATTTGCTAACATAGTAAATGCATCACTTTCATGAATATTGGCCACTTTCTTTGGATTCACCCTCTCAGAAGGCCATTGAAAATTATTGGTAGCCATCTTTTCAATTAAAATATAAGTGTCATGAAATGGTTTTGACATCAATGAACCACCAGCAGCGGCTTTGATAATAAATCTAAGAGAACCAATTAATTCATTATAAAAGGTTTGAATTATTAACCAATCTGGTATAGCATGGTTTGCACACTTTCTAACTGATTAAGAGATGTAATATCATTTCTATGTTTCATAGTTTTTTATGATGGAAAATATTTAGCAAGAAATTTTTGTGCTAAATAACCCCAAGTTCTGATAGATCCAGATGCTAACGAATTCAATCACATCTTAGCTTTATCCCTTAGTGAGAAAGGAAATAATCTAAGACTTTTGACATCATCTGAAACTTCATCGTATTTAAATGTAGCATATAACGTAAATTTGGATCTTCAGTTGGTGATCTCCCAAACTGATTATTTGATACCATTTGGATAATAGTAAATTGGTAAGATGTAAATTTGGATCTTCAGTTGGTGATCCCCCAAACTGATTATTTGATACATTTGGATAATAACAGGTTTAAGCTCAAATGAATTAGCAACTATAGTAGGTTTTTGAATACTACAATGAAGTTTATCTACAGTAGGGTTGGTGTAATCTCTTAATGGTTTAAACTCTTAATGAATTTCAACATTTTGATTATTTTGGTTTGCCATTTCTGTAATTTTTTTAAATTTTTCAAGTTCTTCAATTTTTCTTTTTTGGTTTTTCTAATTTTTCTAATAGTTCTTTCTAATTCAGAATTGTAGGGAACTGGTCCTTTAGAACCTGAACTACGCATACACTAACATAAAATAAAATAATAAAATATAACGTACAAAATGAGATACAATATTTAAAGTTTAAATAAAACATTCTAAAAATAGAGATTTACTTAGTTTTCTTCCCCGAAAATGATGCCAAAAACTTGGTACACGAAGGCCTAATCCTTATGCATAGTATAACAATAGTTCTGATGGTATTTTTCTCTTATATTTTCTTATTTTGCAACAAAACTAAAAACTTGATCCTGAAGAAAAATAAAAATTTAACTTTTTAATTTATGTATATTTATAATGGGATATTATGCAAGTGTATGTATCGTTAATAAGTAATATATGAATTTTTTATTAAAACCTAAATAGCGAACCCATAGGGAAGATTATGCAATATGCACTTTTTAGAAAGTTTTTCTATTTTTTATAAAATAATTACTTAAACTAAAAAGATAATTACTTAAAAAAACTCTTGAAGTTCCTTTGAATCTCTTCTCTTTCACATTCACACAAAATAAAATAACATAAAGGATAAAGTAAATAAAAAGTGTTTCCTGAAAATCGCTCTGAACTAACTCACCAGAGAAGAACTTTCAAACCATGCCAATATTTTCAGGACTCTTTTCTAAGTCCTCTCTTCTTTCTTTTATAGTATTCCAAGAGGTGCTATGGGATCTCTTCAACATGTGTCTTGATTCAATCTATTTGCCCAACAGATGCATCATTTCATGATAATTTTCGTCCATGGTGGTTACAACCACCTATTAAGCCAATGGGTGCCTTAAAAACCTCTTCGAAATTCATGAAAATCAATTTTACTCATCTAGTAACTACCACTGGCGCTTAAGGGCGGGGTCTCGACACTATGGCATGACCTTCTCTGTTTAACCGGCGCTTAGGTGCCAAAAAATTTTTGCACAATTTTTCTCCTTTTTTGCTCCAAATTTGATCTTTTTTCACTCCTTTAAGCATTTTTTTCATTTTTACTTGTATCTACGAGAAAAACATAAAAATACCTTCCATTAAAGCGTAATATCTCAAAAAAAGGTATAAAAATGTGCTAAAAACACTATATATTTTAGGTGTATCAGTATTGATCACCCTTTTTCTATGAAAAGAATTTGTTATCTTAATAAAAAACACAAAATTTGGTGTATTGCTATTTTAGAACCTTTAGTTCACAAACATCCACAATAGGTCCTTTCTAAATTTACTGGTTTCCATCATTTTGCTATTTACAATAAAAAATCTGGATACTTTGTAGACAGGAGATCAGCGGGCAAGTACTGATTGATCATTCTCAGTTTGTACACTTCTCCTTCAACACTTGTGCGCATTCAGGCTATGCCACTTTTGTGTATGTTGGCTACTCCAAAAATGACATAAGAGATCTCTGGGATGCT
Source organism: Phalaenopsis hybrid cultivar (assembly GCA_002079205.1). Lineage (NCBI taxonomy): Eukaryota > Viridiplantae > Streptophyta > Magnoliopsida > Asparagales > Orchidaceae > Phalaenopsis > Phalaenopsis hybrid cultivar. The sequence continues at coordinate 142,623 of JXCR01138713.1, read as the reverse complement.
CTACATGTGATTAGTCAAAATATGGATTCTTGTTGGCTTGTTGGTGGTGATTTTTATTGCATCACACATTCTGCAGAGAAGGCTGGAGGCAGACCTCCAAATCTTACTATAATGAACTTATTTTCGGATAATTTATTAAAATCTGGCCTTTTTTACATTGGTTATAAGGGACTAGAGTTCACTTGGAAGAGAGGTGTCATATGGGAGAGACTCGACAGGATTTTGGTTAGTAACTTTTGGTGTTAGCATTTTTTGCACACTATAGTTACTCAACTTAGTCTTGCAGGATCTGATCATAAAGCCCTTCTTATATCAATTACTGCCTCTGAATCTTACACCTCTCCATTCAGATATCTCAACATGTGGTCAGATCATTTTTCTTTTCACAACACTTTGAAAGGTGCTTGACATTCCAATCTAAATCTTGACCCTTGGGCTAAAATGGTCGTTCTGCATGTGAAAGTTAGCAAAGCTCTGAAAGCTTGGGGCTGGAAATCCTTTAAGTATGTCTTCAAGTCTGTGGAAGCTGCTAAAAAAGAAGTATTAGAATTGGAGAACTTAGCTCTAATTTATGGTGGGGAGGAGAATCTTTTCTGGCTGCCCAAGAAAAACTTCTTATTGTCATTGATAGACAAAAGAACTTCCTTAGGCAGAAAGCTTCTATTAACCATTTCAATATTGAGGATAGAAAAACTAAGTTTAACCATGCATACATCAAATATAGGAGACAATGCAACACTATTCACAAGATTTAGACCTCTAATGGAAAGTAGATTTCTGATAATTCTTCCATTTCCCTTGATGTTGTTGCACATTTTCAGTAGATATAAACTCAATCAGACCTCTAAAGATCTAAAATAGAAAACTTTTATTCTATTGAGGAGATTCACTGCATTTTCAAGCTAAATCTGACTTTTCCTCCCATTGAGGCTGAAATTTGGTAAGCTCTTCAAGGTATTGATAGTTCTAAAACTACTGGGCCTGATGGCTGCATAAGTGATTTTTATAAGAAAGCATGGGATATCTTTAAATATGAAGTGATTGCTGCTGTTCAAAGTTTTTTCTAAGATTCATCCATCCCCCTTTACTTCGATGCCACTAGAATTGTGCTCATCCCCAAATCTACTGTTCAAAAAACATGGAATGATTTTAGGCCTATTAGTCTCACGTCTGTCATCAGTAAAATTATTAGTAAGATTATTGTAGGTAAAGTTCAACGCCATCTTGGCCATATTATATGTGAAAACCAGTCTGCCTTTGTCAATGATAGATCTATCATTGATAATGTACTCCTTGCTCAAGAGCTCCTGTTGGACCTGGACAGATCCTGTAGAAATGGCAATTTGATTAACAAATTAGATATAAAGAAAGCTTATGACACTATTTTCTAGTAGTTCATCTTGGAAGTCTTATCTACTAGAGGGTTCCAAGATGATTTATGTAATCTCATTCATAGGTGGCTCAAGGATAATTCTCACTCTCTTCTCATTAAAGGTCAAGCTTGGGGTTCATTCATTGCTTCTAGAGGCCTTAAACAAGGAGACCCTTTGTCTCCAACTGTTTTTATTTTGGCACTTGATCACCTTTCCAAAATGATGAATAGAAATCTACTCCCTTTCAACTATGTCAGGTACCATAACAAATCTAAAGTGCCTGTCTCTCATTTAGTTTATGCAGATGATATTATGATTTTCTCTAGTGATAATAAGAATGCAGTGAACAAAGTCATGAAGTGCCTACAACTCTTCCAAAGCCACTCTGGTCTTTCTTTTAACTCAGATAAATGCAACATCTATTTTAATCAACATACCTCAACTATGCAAAGATATTAGACTTTTGATTATACAAAATTCAAAAGTTCTACCTTGCCCATCAAGTATCTTATTGTCCAAATCATAAAAGAAAGGAATAAACAAACACAATTTGAGAATTTCTTGGGAAAAATCTCTGCCACTCTCTCTAGCTGGACTCATTCTTTTCTTTGCAATGGAGGTGGAATCACACTGTTGAAAAGCATCCTTACAACCTTCCCCTTATACACTCTTAAAATGACTAGCATGAAGAAAAGCACTCAAATGCAACTGGAAAGGATCTTTAATAGATTCCTTTGAGCTGGCCAAAGGCAGCAACTTCACTGGGCTAGCTGGCAGAAATCAGCTAAGCCAATTGTGGTTGGGGGAATTGGTTTTAAAGGACTACAACACTTACTACAAGTCAACCGGTGCAAGATGTGGATCAAATTTAGAGAGCAAAATTCTCTTTGGGCTAAATTCATGCTGGGCAAGTATTGTAAGGATTGTCATCCTAACACTATTTGCAGAAAGCTTGGGGGTTCTAAAGTCTGGGTGAATTTGGTGAAAGTCAGAAAACAAGCTGAAGACCTTTTTATATGGGATATTTGAAATGGGAAAATTAACTTTTTGCTTGATTCCTGGTGTCCTAAAAATGTCTTGCAACCCATTAATAATCAAATTAATACTCAGCTTACTGTGGCTGACTACTTGGAGGGGAACCAATGGTCACTAACTTTACTCCAAAACATCCTTCAACCCCATTCAACAATCCAAGTTACTAAAATTCATGTGGACAGTTCTAGAGCTGACAGATTGGTCTGGCTGGGATCTAAGCTTCAGAGTCTTACTAAAACAATATACTCTAAACTTAAAACTTGGGAGACTATGAATTTAGGGGAACTTATCTGGCACAAAAGCTTAACCCCTTCCATGTCATTTTTTAGTTTGAGAATTCTCAATGGTTTGCTCCCCACATATGATATTCTCAATCTCAAAGGCTTGAGAGGCCCATCTAAATGTTACCTTTGTGGGGAAATGGAGGAATCTATTCATTATCTTTTCTTTATGTGCAGATTTTCTAAAGAAGTTTGGACTCAACTCTCTCACAATATCACACTGAATATTATGCATCTGGATTGGACCAACATCTATCACTGCTAGAAGAGCTGGAAGGCTGCTAAAGTTGGAACTATCCATTTTTTGGTGGCTTGGTTTATTTGGATGGCTAGGAACAAGGCCAAGTTTGATGGTCAGGTCAGCATACATCTGCAAATCACCAGGCACTGTATCTCTTATCTGCACAAACTTATACTTTATCAAAGATTCCCTTGCATTTGCTCCCCCCTCCACTAGAAAGATCCAATTCCTTTAAAGTAACTACGGTGTACTGGTCCTCACCTCCATATCCTTACATTAAAATTAACACTGATAGTGGCTTTTCTTCCTTTGGTGCTGGGGTGGGATGTGTGTTCAAAAACCACCTTGGACACTCACCTATTTTTCCAGGCTCCTGTCTGTGTTGTGGATGCTCTTGAAGCTGAATTAATTGCTGCATAATGGGCCATCACTCTTGCTAAGATGAACCACTGGCATAATTTAATCCTTGAGGGGGATTTTGAGGTGCTTTTATAGATGCTACAAGATGGTAGAAAAGCTTCTTGGTGTCATGTTCAATGGGCTAAAAGATTATGTCCATGCTATCTGATCTTAAGGTTCAATTAGCTTTCAATTACAGGGAAGGGAACCAACCTGCCAATTGGCTTGCCAAAAATGGCCTCTATTCTTTTGAGAGTCTTGTTTCTTACTCTCTACCCCCCTCTTCTCTTTTTACTGGCTAGAGATGCTATAAATGCTCCCCATCTAAGAATTGTAAACTGTTCTTCACATCAATGATATCTTGAGTTTTTTTTTAAAAAATATTTCTATATATCTATATATACATAATATAAATTCATATATTTTGAATTTTATTGAAGTAATTTTTTAGTACTTTTTTACATTATTAGATTGCAAGAAAACTTATTAATTGTTGCGTGTTGGAAGATTCATGACAATAGTGATAATTTAACAGCATCACAATCCATCACACAGATAATAAAAAATATCATTAAGAGAAACCAACTTTATTTACATGGAAATAACCTTGGAAAGGGAAAAAATTATAGGCTCTTGCATAGTAAAAGTTGTAAATACATAGACACTCTTCTTCTGAATTGGATAAAATGGAACTATAATGCTGATAATTACATATTTATAATCAAGCTACAATAAATGTTGTTCATGGTTCTAATAAAAGTAGCTAGCCACAATAATCTTTGTTGGTTGCTACAAACATAGTAGTTGGCCATAAAAGCTATAGTCAATGATAGTAGTAGTAATTGGCTACATAGACCATAATCGGTCGCTATAAGAGCTTCAGCTGGCCACAGAGGATGTAGTGAAAAACTACAATATTAACTGCCCACATAGGTGTCAGTTCTACCTGCAAAATTGTCAATTGCCCAAAAAGCCATAGTGGGAAGCTACCATAATAACTAGCCATATAGGTGTAGTTGGTAACTACAAAAGTATCATTGGTCATAGGCGTCATAGTGAGGAGCTGTAGTAGTAACTGACCACATAGGTCATAGTTGGTCACATATGTAGTACTTGCCAGTTTTAGTAACTGTTAACTACATAGGCTGTAATTAGTGACATATTCATAGGTGCTAGTTGTAATAGTGTCAATTAGTCATAAATGTCATTGTTGGAAGCTATAGTAGAACTTAGCCACAAAAACCATAACTGGCCACATATATTATTATTGCTTATTGCAGTAACATGTTGCCAGAAAGATTGTATTTGAAAGTTATAATAGTGTTAGCTGGACAAGAATGTCATAATTGGAAATTATAGTAGTAGTAAGGCATATAGGGCATAGTTGGTTTCAAAATCCATAGTTGATAGCTAGAGTAACATCAATTACCCACAGAGGCCATTGATAGAAGTTGTAGCAGTGTCAGAAAGCCATAAACGTCACAGATCAAAGTTGCAGTAGCAATTTATCATATATCTTATAATTGTTCACATTAGTTAGTAAATAACTACACTAGAGTAAGTTGGTCGTATAGGCTATAGTTAGAAGTTGCAGTAACAATTTCTTAAGAAGGTCTTAGGTAGTTACATAGGCCATAATTAGCAGTAGTAACAGTTAGTTGGCCATAGAGGCTATAATAGGAAGGTGTAGTAGAAGTTAGCCACATAGGTCGTAGTTGGTAGCTTTAGTATCTTCAATTGGCCACAGAGGTTGTAGTTGGAAGCAACATTAACAATTAGCTATGTAAGTCATAGTTGGTTACATAGGTCATAGTTGGTAACTACAATTATAGTTAGTCACATATGCAATAGTTTTTCACAAATGTTATAGTTGGTAGTTGCATTAGTGTCGATTGTCCACATATGCCATAGTGAGAAGCCACAATAGTAGCTAGCTACAGTAATAAATAACTATAGAGGACGTAGTCAGTGTCACATCATTGGTGAATCTAACCCTTTTATTAGATTAAATATTTTATAATAGAGATAACACATTGGTATACAACATATAGAAAATCTCAAGAGTTTGAAAGAAGTCATTGTATATTAAATATGGTGGCGTAAGCTATTGTTGACCAAAGTTATCGTTGGATTTTTAATACGATAGTATTATTTTTCACTGTATTTAAGATATGTCATTTTAATGTATTTAGGATATGTCATTGTCTAGTTGAGTTTAGTGATAATGGATTGCAGGGGCGTCAATAGTGATCAACGACCACTAGTGAGCAACGGTCCATGAAGATCGCTGGCCACAAAGGCTGGAGTTAATGTTAGAACTTTAATATCACGTGTTACACTATATTTAAAATAAGTCATTAGACCACATTTGCGGTAAGTCATTACACCGTATTCAAGATACGTCGTTAAACCACATTCGAGATTCATTGTTAGCTAGTTGTGTGCACTGACTGTCAGTAGCCAAATTGGGGTAGAAGATATTTGATTTATTGTAAAATATATTATTTTTTAAAACAAATATTTTAATTTTAAAGATACAAGACCAAACCGATCTCATATAATTAATAATTTAAATAAAAGAGCACGACACTACAAGTGACATACCTATACCGAGGAATAGACATATCACTTATTCGTGAGGTTTAATTAAATAAACTAAAGAATTTGTGTCATCCATTTTCGTCTACCAAAAACCATTTAGGTTGACCAAAAAATTCCCTTATCTAATTTAAACAATTAGGTAGGGCTTATATTACCTGGGTTCTTTAAGCTTCTTATAGAGGCAAGCCCCTATAGTCAATTACATCTTAAATGACTAAAGTCACTTAAGAAAACTCTCGATTTAGATCAGAAAATTTTGTCTTCAAGAAATTCAAAAGGAAAAGACTTTTCAAAAATTGAAATAAAGAGGTAGAAATGGAAAAGGCTCAAATTTAGATCATTTATTTTGGAATCCAAATGAAGAAGAACTTGAGGATGTCATTGAAGCACCAAAAATATATGTATTTCTAGACCTATATTTTACACTCATTTTGGGTGATATTGTGCTTTAAATGAAGATATTTTAAATTTTTTATTGTAGGTTGATGATTTTTAGCACTTGAAGCAAAAAGGAAGCAAAAAAGATGGAATTTGAAGTTAAAATGGCATTTTGGAAGAAAAACTCGGCGCTGACGGTGCCAGCATGAAGGTGGAGTCCAGAATAGCGGGGGCGCCGATGGCGCCATTTAACAGAAAGCACATAAATTATTTCAGACCACGGGGCCCATGTAGGTTCCTGGCGTATTTCTAGAAAATTTGATGAATTTTGATGCTTTTTAAAGAATTACTGGATATTCCCTTGGAAAACCTACATTATGTTTTATTTAGAGTGAAAATTGATTAAAAAAAGGGGGGCCTGGTGTGTCATTGAGTCTTCTGGATTGTTCCATTGTGTGAATTTTTTAGTGTGGTGAGTCTAAGTGTGATTTCTCCTAAGAGTTGTTGCAAAGCGAGAGAAGTGAGAGATTTCTTCTTCCTTACATCTTTGAAGAGAAAATCAAGAGTCTTGTAAAGAGAGAAAGAGTCCAAGAGAGGCTACAAAGGATTTGCTTTGAGGAAGAGTTAAAGATAAGTAGTGTTTGTTTATTATTTTTGTATAAAATTTCTTTTATTTATGAAATTTGTGTTTTGTTGTATCTTCATCATGAGGTATGATTAGTTTTCTTTGTCTTTCTCCTTACTCTGAGATATGGTGTATGAAGAGATAATTTGGATGCGTCAATTTTAAAATATAAAATAAATAGTGATTATTTTTCACTCTGTTCTTAATTTACTTTTTGATTTGGCGAATTGAAATATTAACATCTGTTGTGAAACATACTATCCGGAAAATGAAGTATGAGTTTTACAACAAAGTGAGAATCACATTTGATTCCATCAAGGAGTGTTTCGTTCATGGAATTGGGTGCAAATAAATAGGGATATATAAATTACTGGGCGAAGAATTAGAGATTCTTGTGTGATAGAATAAAATCCCCAATTTAGTCTTAGTGTTTGAGAACTAAAGCGAGCGTTAGCCTTCAGAGGAAGGGAAGTTGGAGCTCTGGAGTGAGAGTTACTATCCTTCTAGCCTAACCATGGATTTAGAGACTAAACTTGAGATCAACTAATGACTCTCTATAACAATTGACTAAGGGTAGAGAATTAAAATTGCTCCTATTTGGCAAAATACAAATTCAAACCATTTATCTCTGTCATTTAACCAAAAACTCATTATAGTGGGAAAAATGTTTTCTCATATTCGATAACTTCATCACAAAAACATAGTTTGGTAATTATTGTTTAGTTTTGATTTACAGTTTTACTAGTAGTTGATAATTTAGTTCTGATAGCACCTTAAATATTCAAAATTAGTGTAGTAGATTTTCTTTATTGTTGTGACTTTCCTAATTTAAACTTCCATTTCGAATTTAAACTTTCCTCGTGGGATCGAAATTCGGGGCTTAAACAAAAAGTCTTGTATTACTTGATAACGATACATATACTTGTGTAGACTCCTAACATAAGTTGCTTCAATTTCTTATTCATAAAATAACGAACCAAGTTTTTGGCATCGCTGGAAAGTGGAGTCAACTTTATTAAGTTTATAGAACTATAGATTTGAGGATCAAGTTTTTGGCATCGTTGCCAAGGAAGGTAACGATTAATTTAATAGATTTGTTAAATTAGGAAATTTAGCAATAAAATAATAAAATTAAAAAAATTAATTAAAAAATCAAAAATCATAAAAAAAATATATATTTAAATATTTTTTGAAAGTTAAGATTACTTTTAAGAAAATTTTCTTTCCTCATTATATTTGGTTATGCGTAGTATTGGATCTGAAGGTTTAGTACCTTACGATTCAGAATTAGAATGCACTATCAAAAAAGTTTGAAAACAATAGAAAGAAATTAGAAATTAGAATGAAATGGTGAATAACTTAGCTAAACAAATAAATGAAAATTAACAAAGACATTTAAAAGCTTATGCTAATCCTACATCAGATGAATTTCACTTGACTATTCAAAATCCTAATGTTGCTACTAATTCAATTGAGATTAAACCCGCTAGTATCCAAATGGTACAAAATAATCAGTTTGGAGGAACATCTATTGAAGATCCTAACTTACATCTTGCTAGTTTTCATCAAAATATGTGTTATGTTTAAATATGATGGAGTGTCTAATGATGTTGTTAAGCTTAGATTTTTTCCTTCTTCATTAAGAGACAAAGCTAAAGCTTGGTTGAATTCATTAGCACCTGGATCTATCAGAGCTTGGTGAAAACTATCACAAAAATTTTTCGTTAAATGTTTTCCACCCTCGAAAATGGCTAAGCTTAGAAACGACATTACATCTTTTTGTTAGTTCGAAGGGGAATCGATATATGAAACCTATGAAAGATTAAAAGATCTCATTAGGAGATGTCCACACCATGCTTTACCAAATTGGTTAATAATTTAAAATTTTCACTATGGATTAGTAAGATCACTTAGATCTATTACAGATGCTACTGGATCATTAATGTCAAAACCTTTTGATGAAGCATATTCTTTAATAGAGGAAATGGCTACTAATAATTTTCAAGGGCCCTTTGAACGGGTTAATCCATAGAGAGTAGCTAGCTCATGATTCTAATGCAATGTTTATTTTTGCATTTGAAATTATTGTTATATTAAAAAAGATTGATCAAATTGCAGTGAACTATTCTCAAATACCACCAGTGTTAGAGGAAAATTCACTATAACAAATAATTAATACTCAATCATCTTATGAAACTATAAATACTATGAATAATAGAAATAATAATCCCTATTCTAATTATTATAACACTGGATGGAAAAATCACCCTAATTTTAGTTGTAATGATTAAAACAATTTGGTGAACCCCTTGAGAAATTCAAATAACCAAGGGAATCATAACTATAGACCATATTATCCTCCTGGATTTAACAATAACTCACATGTTAAGGAGAAGAAGTCGATTATGGAAGAAGTAATGTTGAACATGGGAAATCAAATACAAAATCAAGAGGCTACAATTAGGAATATTGAAAATCAATTAGAACATATTGCTACTTCACTTAGTAATAGACCTTCAAGAATTCTTCCTAGTACTGTTGAAGTTAATACAAAAGATCAGAATAAGGAGCAAATTAAAGATATTCAATTACGAAGTAGAAAAGAAGTGGAAACATAAATCCAAAGAGAAATTGAAGTTGAGTAGGATAAGGTAGAAATTGAAAGCAATAATGATGAAAATAAACGAATACAAATTTCTTTAAAAAAACCGCTCATCCCGATGTGAAATATAGTTGTGTAAAATTATATAGTTGACTCCGCTATGCAATGATGCCAAAGGCTTGATGCAATATTTTATGAATTAGAAATTTAAGTAATTAATGTTGGGATTCTACGCAAGTATACGTATCGTTATTAAGTAATAAAGGACTTTCTATTTAAACCCCAAATATCGATCCCACGGGGAAGGTTTAAATTTGAATTGATAAATTTATTAGGAAATTCAGAAAAAATCAAAACAAAATTACTATCACTAATTTCAAATGTTGAGATATTATTAGAACTAAATTATTTTACTAATAACAAAACTGAAATATGGAGTTTAAACAGTAACTACTAAACTATTAAAATATGTTTATGTGACGAAGATTTCTTATACGAAAAAGCATCTTTCCCACTACAATGAGATTTTGTAAAATGAGATGAGATAAATGGTTTTAATATGTATTTTGCCAAAGAAGAGCAGTTTTAATTCTCTATCCTGATACAGTGTTATAAAAAATCATTGGCTAATCCCAGGTTTAGTCCCTAAATCAGTGGCTAGGCTGGGAGGATACTGACACCCACTCCAGAGCTCCCACTTCCCATCACCTGAAAGCTAACTATTGCTTTATTTCTTAAACACTAAGACTAAATTAGGGATTTTAGTCTGTCACCCTGAAGATTGTCCAATTCTACACCTAACGAAGTATATTTCTCTATTTATTTAAACTTAATTCCATGAACAATGTTCTCCTTCATGGAATCAAATGTGATCCTCACTCTATTGTAGAACTCATACTCCATTTCCCGAATCATATGTTTTATAATATATTTTAACAATTCAATTGGTCAGATCAAAAAGTAAATTAAGTTTGGAGTTGAAAAATTATCACAATTTATTTTATATTTTAATATTGGCACAACCATATTATCTCTTCATTTCACCATATCTCAGAGTTGGGAGAAAGATAAAGTAAAGTACTCAGAATTTATGAGAAAGATACAACAAAAAACAAATTTTATATATAAAAGAAAGTTCATATAAAACTAATAAATAAACAACACTTGTCTGAAACTCTTTCTCAAAGAAAATTCCTTGTAGCCTGTTCTAGGAAATGTAGGAAGAAGAAATGTCTCACTTTTCTCCTTCTCCAACACTCTTAGAGAAGATTTCACACTTAATCTCGCCACAAAACTCTAAATTATAAGAACAATGGACTTTAAATGGTTGTGGGATGAAAAATGGAAGAATGTGCAATGCGTGGAAAGTTGAATTGGGGCGATGAGATGTCAGAAAGAGTCACTTTTCTGATCAATTTTGGCAACAAATAAAGCCTATAGTCGGTTCTCCAATAGCTGCCTCCAAAAATTGTTCAAAAAGCATCCAAATTTGTCAAATCTTCTAGAAACAGTGGCTGAACCGACATTGGCATCGTCGTCGCAAGTGTTCCGCAATTTAATTCGATGCTCACTGTCAAACAACGCAGTCGATGTTGAAAAAATTTCAACTTCTTCATTTTTGCTCCAAATTTCATCCTTTTTGCTTCCTTTTTGGTACAAGTCCTAAAATTCAATAACCTGCAAGAAAACATAAAAATACCTTCTATTAAAGTGCAATATCACTAAAAATTAGTATAAAATATGAGTATAAAAATGCATATATTTTTTGTGTATCAAAATCCCCCAAACTTACAGGTTATTTGTCCTTAAGTTACTCCTCTACTATATAAAAATATGACTGAAGGTAAAGAATTTAACTTCTAGATTTTTATATCTTAGTCTCTAAATTCAATAACATAACTTAAGAAAAATTCAAAACAACTCCAGTTAATACTAAAGGTATAAGAATATTTAGTAATTAAGTCCAAGATTTCTGATTCTCTATTCTTTCCAAGAAAAAATACAAATAGTTATATTAAAGCCACTTAAAGTATTCATATGAAAAAGAACTTCATAAAACTTTACTAGTAAATAAACTAATACTTAAATAATAGTTTAGAAATTGTAGAAAGCCCTCTTTGTTAAATTTATTCATGTGAAGCCAATTTTTAATTAGGCATCTCCTCAAGCTTCTCTCCACATCTTTTCTTTTCTTTTCTTTTTCTTTTTTTTCTTTTTTTATCTTTTGAAGATTTCTATATCTGTATAACCTTTAATGATTTTGACCTTCACTATCCTCGTCTTAAAGTCAAAAACTTGTCACATTTCTTCACTTAACAAATTTATATTATCTTAAAGATTTCATAAAGTTGATCTTTTTTTCTTTTTTCATGAACCTTTAAGATTTTTAATATTTCAAAAATAAAATTTTTTTAACGTAAAATAGAAAAACATTGTTTTTTTCTTTTATACCAAATATCTTAATCTCTAAAAGTAACCTTTATTATTGAAAACTCTTACTTAAGTTTACTATATATTTAGAAACATAAATATAGTTATCTAAACTTAACCCCTAATACCACAGGTCATGTAAAATTTAAAATTTTTGAAAGTATAGCTAAGTGAGGACAAATAAAATTAAGTTTCTTTCTTTAAAATGAAATTTTTCTTTCCCTCCCAAACTTAAATTTTTAAGAGATTTAGCATCAAGAACTACAAAATAAAGGTTGAAAAAAAACATTAAATACATGAAGAAAAGACATACCCGTTGAAGGTTCTGATTTTGAAACTTTAATTCTGAGATACTGCAGATGCTAATATAAAAACCTACAATATTTAAAACATTAAATTGCACATAATACAGATAAAATTTGCTGAGAGAGAGTTAATTACAATACAATTAACAGAATACTAAAATTAACAACATAACTAAAATGAATTCTAGAAATGAAAATAATTTTACAAACTACAGTTCACAACTAAACATAACAACAAAACAGAGTTTCACAATCTAACAAACAGTCTTAACAATAAAAAAAACAACATAATAACAAAGTACAATCAAACATAAACTAAAAAAATCAAATCACCAATCATCATCATCTTCTTCTTATACATCCAAATTTTGCCGCTGATATGGAATAAAAACTGGGTGAGTAGGAAACTGAAATGAATGATCACCCTTCATGATCTCACCAACACATCATAATAAGCAGTATCATATTCGGACTTTTTCCGTATCAAATCATTAGTTTGAGCATTTCTGACATCCATGTTTTGCACCCTATGATCCATTCTTAAGATATCTCCCTACTGGATCATCATCTGGACTAAAAGTTCTCGAAGAGTTGGGTCACTAGAAGTAGGGGTCCTTAAAGTAGAAGGAATATCTCTGGTTGTACTTATAGATCTCCAATCAACATGAGATTCATATGTCTTAATATTGGCAGACCCAATGGGTCTTAGAGGCTCAATCCTCTCTTTCACAGGTTTAAAATCAACTCCAATCTGTTCACAGAGTGTAAAAATAATTGTAGGGTGTGCTAAATCATCAGTGGTTTCTATCAAAGCAATAGATCTAGTGTTCATATAGATAATAGAGCCTACATTTATCCTCATCACTTGCTGAATATAGAAGTTCAGAATGGCTCTATCCTTGGTCACTTCACTATGATGATTTGTCAGAATCATTGTTCCAGAAATAAAATAGTGTCATATCTTAGATACTACATTAAGCATAGAAAGAGGAAAGTTTATCTTAACACCATTTTTGACTTTCTAGGTCCCTCTTCCATCAGTAAGAAAAGAAATAACTTCATCTAAGGCCTAATTAGTAGCAGAAAAATATTTATACTCGCAACTATAAACATCTTCAAAATAATAAAACTCATTAATTTTTCTTGGAGAAAACTCCAGTATTTTCCGACGAACAAAAAAAAAGTTGTCAGAAGTTTCAGTAAAGTTGGCATAGAATTCCATCACTACACCAATAATCACATCGGTAGTAAAATAACATAAATTTTCCCACTGTTGAGCATTGATTAATCGCTCAACTTCTCCACCCAGATTTTTAAAACCACGATCCTAAATTCCTTTTTTATGCTCAAGTAGACTATTGAATCGAGCACTAGCCCTGAAGCTAACAAATTTTTGTTCATCATAATCTACTTTTCTTTTTTCTTTGCTTGTTCTTGGTGCCATTGGGAAATCTAGAGAAAAATTCAAAAAAATTCACATAAATCCTAAAAATTTTGAAATTCAGAAAGTAAAGTGTTTTTTACTTAAATATACTAAGTAAGAGTTCTTCACTAAATGATTTTATCAAAATTTCTCAAAAAATTCCAAAATTTTTGGATCTCGTCAATGTGAGATAAATCCTTGGTGAAAATCAAAATTTTTTAGTTCAATGTGTAGCTCTTACCTAGAGAAGATGAAATCCAAGGTTCCTTTACCTTAAAATCGCCTCAAATCCAAGCAAATGCGAGCCCTAGGTGCAAAAATCGGAGGTTTAAGGTGACTCAAAGGGTAAAAATTGCAGTTTACAGTGAAAATTACAAATTTTAAAGGGTAAAGGTTGTTCTCGGGTCGAGGGTGCCGTCAGTACCCATGACAGCGGCGTTGGAGCTGAAGGCCTAAAAATTTCATTTTTCAATTTTTTTAATTTTCTTTCAATTTTCTTCAAAGTCTTTTTAGTATTTTTAAACACAAATTTTTATCTAACAATAATTCACAAACAAACATTTTCACAAACAACAACAAACTAACTTTTATATATGAAAATACACATTTACAAACACATTTTTCTAATTACACTTTCACACATACTAAACAAACTAAATTATAAATCAACATCGAAATTAAGCCACAACACTAAATGCTGACACAAAACTATACAGACAATTAAAGTTCAGAATTCTAAAGCAAAGCAAACTAAATCAAATCCACACAATCACATTAAGTACATAAGTATTTTAAACTAGTAGAGAGAGTCCAAATTCTTTAATTATGCTGCCTCATCTTCAGTGCTTTCTCCTCCTCCGATATCTCCCATCGATTGGTAATGAACATACAAATTGTAGAAGGGTCAGTACGGGAATTGATCAATCAAATTTTCTTAAATCCATCCTTTTTCTTTAAACATCCGTATTAATCCTACTTCAAATGTTCTAGTATGATCAAAATTCTCTTTCATCCTCTAATCTAGGTGATCAAAAAGGTACTTAAGATCTCCTATTGCATTCGTAATACTCTGAAATTCTCTTTCAATTTTCTTCAATTTCTTTTCCATAGTAAGTGAACATACAACTATTGGTGGCGACAATGGAGTTGAAGCATGTGATGAATGATTTGAGTAGTACCTAATGCTTCTTTCCCATTCCCAACATTATGATCATCAATAGGAATCATAGGCTCTGATACGCCTAAAATATATAGTGTTTTTAGACATATTTTTATACCTGTTTTTGAGATATTGTGCTTTAATGGAAGGTATTTTTATGTTTTTCTTGTAGATTCAAATAAAAAGGTGAAAAATACTTAAAGGAGTGAAAACGGATCAAATTTGGTGCAAAAAGGTGAAAAATGTGCAAATTTGTTGTGGCGCTTAAGCGCCAGATCTGACGCTTAAGTGCCGATTAAACAGAGAAGGTTGCGCTTAAGCACCAGAGGTCCCGCGCTTAAGCACCAGTGGCAGTTACTAGATGAGTAAAGTCGGTTTTTATGAATTTTGAAGAGGTTTTTGTGGAACCCATTCGCTTAATAGGTGGTTATAACCACTGTGGATGAAAATTATCATGAAAGGATGCATCTCTTGGGGAAATACATTGAATCTAGACATATTTTGAAGAGTTTTCAACGCAACTCTTAGAAAATTATAAAGAAAAGAAGAGTGGACTTTGAAAAGAGTCCTGAAAATACTTGGGAAGTTTTGAAAGTTCATCAATTTGGGGAGTTAGCTCGGAGAGATTTTCAGGCACCACTTTTAGTTTTATTTTATCCTTTTTTTAGTCATTGCAAAGAGAAGAGAATCAAAGGAACTTCAAGAGTTTGGTGGAGGACTTGAGATAAGCTTTTATCTTTTTGTTTTAAGACTACTTTTGGTTTTAATTGAGATTTTTTGTTGATTTGACAATGATTTCTCCTTTTAAACTAAAGTGTGACTTTGTTTTATCCATGGATTCTAAGTAGTTTTCTTTATCTTTCTTCTTAAAATGATAAGTAATTAAGTTTTGCATGGAAATTGTGGAGAGTATTGTTCTTTAATTGTTGAATAAGTTGTGATGATTTAAATTCATGCACTTTATTTACTTCTTGATTTGGTTAATCTATATGTTAAAATTTAGTGTGAGAACATATAAGAATCGGGCTAGTATTGTCTCACTCAACAATTGAAAAGAATCACATGTGGTTGTATGAATGAGAATGTAGTTCATATAATTAAGAGCAAATAGATAAGGAAATATTCATTGATAGGTGTAGAGTTAGAGGACTTTAATGTGACAGGTTAAAGCCGCCAACTTGGTTTATTATTTTAGGTTTTGATAATAGATGTTAGCCCCTAAGTGGAGGGAATCAAGGTAACTCTAGAGTGAGAGCTAGTATCTTCCCTGCCTAGCCGGCCTTCAGAACTATTAAAACTTTAAATTAGCCAATGTTCTTTATAACAACTCTAGTAAGGATAAAGAATATTATTGCTCCTATTTGACACAACACAATTTGCATACTTCCATAACAGAATTCCTATACTTATTACTATTTCATGATAAGAAAAAATATATTTTTCTTATAAACTACTTTTCATCTACAAAACTCTAGTTATCTTTTTAAGTTGTTACTAATATGTCAAAATATCAAAAATATTTGAATTTTTATTACTGTAAAACATATTCAGTTTAAGTAATTATCTTTTTAAAAATAAAAAGTTTTCAAAAAGTGTATATTGTATAAATTCCTTGTGGGTTTGATATTCAAGTCTTAATCAAAAAGTACTATATTACTTGATAATGATACGTATACTTGTGTAGTATCCCAATATATATAAATTAAAAGTTAAATTCTTATTTTTCTTCAGGATCAAGTTTTTGGTTTTGTTGTATTGTAAGGAAATATAAGTGAAATATAATCTAAATTATTGTTGTACTTTGCATATTAGTAGTATCAAGAGAGATCAAGTTTTTGGCGCTGTTGTCGTGTATCGAAAGCAAAATTTCAATTTTTAGAAAGTTTTATTTAAACTTAAGTATTGTATCTTATTTTCTGTGTGTGTTTTGAATTTTATTCTATTTTATTATATGTTAATGTATGCATAGTTCTGGTTTTGAAGGACTATTGCCCTACGATTCTGAATTAGAAAGAACTATTAGAAAAATCAGAAAAACCAAAAAAATTATAAATTTTGAAAAATCCAAAAAGATTATAGAAATGGCAGACTAAAATAATTAAAATGCTAAAATTCATCAAGAGTTTAGACCTTTAAGATATTATGCCAGCCCTACTATAGATGAACTTCATTGTAGTATTCAAAAACCTACTGTAGTGGCTAATTCATTTGAGCTTAAACTTGCTATTATCCAAATGGTATCAAATAATCAGTTTGGGGGATCACCAACTGAAGATCCAAATTTACTTCTTACAAATTTTCTAGAATTGTGCGCTACATTTAAATACGATGGTGTATCAGATGATGCCATAAGACTTTGGTTATTTCCTTTCTCACAGAAGGATAAAGCTAAGATGTGGTTGAATTAGTTAGCACCTAGATCTATCAGAACTTGGGGTGATTTAACACAAAAATTCCTTACTGAATATTTTCCACCATAAAAAACTGCAAAGATTAGAAATGAAATTACATCTTTTAATCAGTATGAAGGGGAATCTATTTAAGAAGCATGGAAAAGATTTAAAGAACTCTTAAGAAAGTGTCCACACCATGCTATACCAGATTAATAATTTAAACTTTTTATAATGGATTAGTTGGATCTCTTAGATCAATAATCGATGCCACTGCTGGTGGTTCATTGATGTCAAAACCATTTCATGACGCTTATGCTTTAATTGAAAAAATGGCTACCAATAATTTTTAATGGACTTCTGAGAGGGTAAATCCTAAGAAAGTAGCCAATATTCATGAAACTGATGCATTTACCATGTTAGCAAATCAAGTTGCTGCAATTTCAAGAAAGTTAGACCAATTTAAAATGAATTTTTCTCAATCAATTTCCATGACTGAAGAGAATTCATTGGACCAAATGATAGATTCTCAAGCATCATTAGAAACTTTGAATGCCATAAATAATAATCAGAATAACCCATATTCCAATTATTATAACTCAGGTTGGAAAGAACTATCCTAACTTTAACTGGAATAACAATTTGGGTGGTAATAATCAGCAATGGGGGAACAACCAAGGAAACCCATTGGGGAATTGAAACAATCAAGGGAATAATAATTATTGATCAACTTATCCTCCAGGTTTCAATAGTAATACACAGTTTAAGGAGAAGAAGTTTTCTATAGAAGAAGTAGCGTTACAAATGAGAAATCAATTACGAAGTCAAGGAGCTACAATTAGAAATATCGAGAATCAACTTGGGCAAGTAAAAAATTCTAAGGAACACTTCCTAGTAATATTGTATCAAATCCAAAAGACCAAAATAAAGAACAAGTAAAATTTGTTCAACTTAGAAGCAGAAGAAAGTTGGAAGAGAGAAGAAATTGGAGAATCAAAAGAGGACACTCTAAAAGATTCAAAGAGACCTATTTCTCTGCAGAAAATTGATTTGGAAAACCCACCACCTTCATATCCTCTGAGACTTTATCAGCAGAAGTTGGAAGGTGATTTTCAAATTTTCTGGAAATATTTAAGAAGCTTACAATCATATTCCATTTGCTGAAGCCTTAGAACAAATGTCGAGCTATGTAAAGTTTATGAAGGATATTCCCAAAAGAAAAGGAAGTTTGAAGATAATGAGACTGTTGCACTCTGTGAGAAGTGTAGTGCAATAATTTAGAAGAAGCTTCTTGAAAAGCTTAAAGATCCTGGTAGCTTTACAATTCTATGTGCAATAGAAGACAAATTTTATGGGAAAGCTTTATGTGATTTAGGTGCAAGCATTAACCTTATGCCATTATCAATATTTAAAAGAATGGGATTAGGAAAAATAACCCCTACTACTGTAACTCTGCAATTAGCAGATAATTCGATAACATACCCTAAAGGAGTTATAGATGATGTCTTAGTGAAATAGGATCATTCATTCCTGTTGATTTCATTGTGCTAGATATGAAGGAAGATAAAGAGATACCTATCATTTTGGGGAGACCATTCCTAGCCACAGAAAGAGCAATGATAAATGTGCAAAAAGGGGAATTAACAATGCGCGTCAATGATCAAACTGTTACTTTTAACATTTCAAGATCAATGAAATACCCAATAAAACTTAAAGATTATGAATGTTATAGGATGTATATCTAAGTAAATGCCATTTCAAGACTACTTATGAAGAAAACTTTTAGGAAATAGATTTGAAACACAAGCAAGAAGAGGAATTAGATCAATATAAAGATCTTTTTAAGGAAAATTGAAACTATGTTTGAGAAAGTTTTGAAGTTTTGTACACGATAGACAAAGATAAATCATTTTGTCTACCTATTGAAAAACCTCCAAAACTAAAGTTGAAGTTACTTCCTGATCATTTAAAATATACCTTTTTAGGAGATTCCTCTACTTTACTTGTTATAATTTCCTCAAAATTAATAATGGAAGAAGAAGAAAGGTTGATGAAAATTTTGAAGAATTTTAAGAAAGTCTTAGAATGGACAATTGCTGATATTAAAGGAATCAGTCCTTCAATTTGTATGCATAGAATTCATATGGAACAGAACTACAAACCTAGGGCTAATCTGCAAAGTAGACTGAATCCTGTTATGAAAGAAGTTGTAAAGAAAGAAATTTTAAAGTGGTTAGATGCCGAAATTATCTACCCTATTTCACGTAATGCATGGGTTAGTCCAATCCATTGTGTTTAAGGAGGAGTAACTGTAACTGTAAATGAACATAATGAGTTAATACCTACTAGACAAGTTACACGGTGGCGAATATGCATTGATTATAGAAAATTAAATCTTGCCACTAGGAAAGATCATTTTCAATTACCTTTTCTTGATCAATTACTGGATTGACTAGCTGGGCATAAATACTTTTGTTTTCTGGATGGATATAATGGCTATCACCAAATTCAAATATCTCCTGAGGATCAAGAGAAAACAACATTTACCAGTACTTATGGTATTTTTGCTTTTAGAAGAATGTTTTTTGGTTTATGTAATGCTCATGCTACATTTCAAAGATGTATGATGGCAATTTTTTGTGATTTAATTGAAAAAGGGATTGAAGTTTTTATGGATGACTTTTCAGTGTTCGGAAATTCATTTGACTCATCTATAAAATATTTTTCTAAAGTTCTTAAGAGCTGTAAAGAAACAAATCTAGTCCTTAATTGGGAAAAATTCTAATTTATGGCAGCAGGAGAGAATTGTATTAGGTTATCAGAAAATGGTATGGAAGTAGATCCTGCTAAAATTCAAGTGATCACTAATTTACCTTATCCAAAAAATGTAAGGGAAATTAGGAGTTTTTTAGGACATGCTGGATTCTACAGATGATATATTAAAGACTTTTCAAAGATTGCTAAGCCTTTATGCCATTTACAGGAGAAAGATGCAATTTTCAAATTTGATGAGGAACGCCTAAAAGCTATTAAGTTATTAAAAGAAAAATTAATCACTACACCAATTATAGTTTCACCAAATTGGGAAAAACTTTTTGAATTAATGTGTGATGCTAGTGATTATGCTATAGGAGCTTTTTAGGACAAAGATATGATAAAATTTTCAAAGTTATTTATTGTGCTAGTAAAACTCTTAATGAAACTCAATTTAATTATACAACAACTAAAAAAAGTGTTATTAACAATAGTAATTGCTTTTTATAAATTTAGATCATATTTATTTGGAACTCATTGTATAGTGCATACAAACCATTTTGCTATTAAGTATTTAATGAAAAAGAAGGATGCTAAACCTAGGCTTATAAAATGGATTCTTCTTTTAGAAGAATTTGATTTTGCAATAGTAGATTAGAAGGGGATTGAAAATCAAATTGCTGATCATTTTTCCAGGCTTGAATTAGAAAAACCTCTCTATTTTGAAAATGAAATTAATGAACGTTTTCCAGATGAAAAATTGTTCACTATTAATGAGTGGCGTGTTTTGTGGTATGCCGACATTGTGAACTTTATTGTTAGTGATATTGTACCTTATGGAATGACATACCAACAGAAGAGGAAATTTATTTCCAAAGCTAAGACTTATTTTGAGATGACCCATTTTTATATAAACAAGAAAAAGATCTAATTATTCGAAGATGTGTACCATTAGAAGAAATTTATGAGATTATCCAAAAATGTCATAATTCTAATTTTGGGGGACATTTTGGTGTTGATAAGATAACATACAAAATTTCACAATCTGGATTTTATTGGTCTACAACTTTTGGAGATGTTAATGCTTATATCAAAACTTGTGATAGATGTCAAAGAGTAGACAATATTTCTAGAAGAAATGATATGCCCCTTAATTATCTGCTAGAAGTTGAAATATTTGATGTTTGGGGATTAGATTTCATGGGACCATCCATAACATCTTTTGAAAATTTATATATTCTGTTAGCAGTGGACTATGCATCTAAATGGATAGAAGATGTTGCTTTACCTCAATGTGATTCTCAAAATGTTAAATTTTTTTTGAAAATGAATATATTTTGTAGCTTTGGGATACCAAGAGTTATCATTATTGATGAGGGAAGTCATTTCAGAAATGCCATAATGGAGAAGTTATTAAAAAAAATATCATATAAATCATAGGATTGCTACTGCTTATCATCCTTAGACAAGTGGTTTGGCTGAATTATCCAATTGGGAAATCAAAAGAATCAAGGAAAAATCTGTGAATCTAATTAAAATGGATTGGTCGGTCAAACTTGACTATGGTTTGTTGGCTTATAGGACTACATATAGAACTCCTATAGAAATGTCCCCATATAGGATAATATTTGAGAAAGCTTGTCACTTACCAATTGAACTTGAGCATAAAGCATATTGGGCAATTAAATAGTTCAATTATCATTTGAAAGATGCTGGTGAGAATAGATTATTACAATTAAATGAGCTTGAAGGGATAAGGAATGAGTCTTATGAAAGTGCTAAAATTTATAAAGAAAAGATGAAGATTTGGCACGATCAAAAGATTCTTGCTGAAAATTTTTAGCCAGGGCAACAAGTTTTACTATATAATTCAAGGTTAAGATTATTTCTAGGGAAACTTAAGTTCAGGTGGGTGGGCCCATTTATTGTGATGAAAGTTTATCCTTATGAAGCTGTGGATATTAAAGATCCTAAATCTGATAAAATCTTTAAGGTGAATGGACTTAGACTGAAACCTTATTACATAGGGGATCAGCAGAACTTTAATGATGGAATGATGTTGGGTCAACCAGGGTAAGCACTGGTTACGTTGGGCTGACGACGTAATACCATGCGCTTTGTGGGAGACAACCCATAAGTATCAGTGTGTTTTTATTTTTATTGATGTTTTATGCATGATTAAGAAAATTGGGGTAATATTTTTGAGACTATTATGTATTAGTATTGATTTTAAGACTTAAATTACTGATTTGGACATGTTAAAATGAAAATTTGGAGGTTAAGTTGACTTGTGCAAAAATGTGCACTGGCGCTTAAGCGCCAAATCTGGCGCTTAAGCGCGACAGTGTAAAAATATGTGCAAAATTAATATTCTAGAAGGGAAAACCACCTAGAAGTTTGCAGAAATGTGTCTTGGCAGTTTCTAAATGTGTCTAGGAGTTATTGAAAGAATTTAGGCCTATAAATAGAAGGGTTTACTGAAGGAATTTCACCCTAGAACATTTCTAACCCTAAAGCCTAAAAGAGAGTGATTTTAAGATGATGTTTTCATGGGAGATGGATTTGAAGAAGAAGTAAGATACCATGAGGAAGAAATTCATTAGTAAAAGTACACAAGAGATGTATAACGGTTTCTTAGCCGTTAGTATTGGAGGGATATTAGAGAAGATCAGCAAAATTGAAAATACCATGTCTGTACTGGAGACTAAGGTATTGAAGATTCAAGCACATCTTGAGCATATTGGATGGCAATTGAAAATGCAATTTATTCACACTAGTTATATAGAGGAAGAGGATAAGAAGATGTTTCTTAAGCAAAAGTGGATTGAAGAAGACTGCATCAAAGCACGTTACCACCATTTGTTTTATCAACTTTATATTCCAGTTGGTCCAAGAGGGACTAATGAAAGACCTGAATTTGTTCCTTCTAATGAGGAATGGAATTCAGTTCTATTTTTGTTTTTGTGTGATTAAAGTTGTTGTCTTTAAGTGTTTTTAGTGTTTAAGACAATGTTAGTGTTTATGTTACTTATGTATTTAATTGTGAATGTGTGTTAAGTGTTTTGTACTTAGGAAAATTTTCTCATCCAAGACTATTTGGAGTGAGAATTAATTGTTAATAGTATTTTTACTTATTTTTGAATTAATATAAGTTTGTTTTTGTGAAAATTTTGAGTTGTTTTAGCCTCAAATTGAAATATTTATTAAGGAGAATTTTAAGAGAGAGAGGAGTTATAGAAAGTTGAAAATAGTTAATTAAGTGCTATGAGACCATTTAAGGGTGGTTTACTTAGGTAAATAGTGTATTTTACTTAACTTTGAAGATTTAAAAAATAATGCACTGGCGCCTAAGCACCACATATCGTGCTTAAGTGCGAGCTAACCTGAGAGGCAGGCGCCTAAGCGCCGGTTCATGAAAACCAGTTTGCAAATGGTTAAAAGTGAAATTTTGGTCTGAAAACACCATTTTAAACACCTCTCGTCGTCTTTTACCTCTCAAAATTGCAATTTTTATGGGCTAGGGCGCACCAATAAGTGGAGATTTCTTAGTGGAATCAAGAAAAATTTGCTAGATTCGGATTCCTTGAGGTAAGAGCTTTACTTCTATGCAGAAATTTTGGAATTTCACCATGTATTTGTAGCAAATTTGGAGAAATTTGAAAAATCACTATTCATGGTGAAAAATGATTAAAAATCTATGAAAATTGCTTTGGAAGTTTAGTTTGTACTTTTGGAAGTTCAGTTTAGTGATTTAAACTTGATTTTTAAAGTTATTTTTGGAATTTATAAAATTTGTAGAATGACATCAAAAATGAAGAGGAATAGAGGAAAAAGCCCATTTAATTTGAGCAAATTTGTTAGTTCAAAGGCTCAAGATCAATACAGTGACACTCTATAGTCACAAAAATTGATTCCGGAGTGATGCTTTAGAAATTCGGGTGGAGACATGGAAGATTTAATTATTCGTCATTAATGGGAACAATTCTGTTGTTTTTCTACTTTCATAGTGATTTCTATTGTGAGGGATTTCTTTGCAAATCTCTCTGAAGCTGAAGACAATCGAGTTATGGTTTGAGGAAAGTTGGTACCTTTTTTGCCAGAGGTAATCGAGTTATTTTACCATTTACCACCGTATACTTTATGTTTTTATGCAAATTATAGTCTTACTGAAGCAGAGTTAGATGAGATTATTTCATACATGTCTATTGGGAGAGGACTTTGGAAGATTACCAATGAGAGGATTATAAATTTCCCAACTTCAAAGTTATGTGCACCTTCAAAGGGCTGACACAATTTCATTTCTGCTTGTTTGCTATGTGCACCAATCATCTTAGTGAAGTGACTAGAGAAAGAGCAACGTTGAACTATTGTATTCAAGAAAGAAAGCACATCAACATTGGAGCTTTGATCTATCAAACTATCATCAGTTCTGCTATAGTTGTTACAACTGCAGTTCTGGGATTAGCTTCCTTAATCTTTTCTTTGTGCGAGCAGGCTGGGGTTAAATATGATAGTTGAGAGGAAGTTTTGTTACCTCTAAAGCCCATCATGAAGGTGATTGTGAAAACTTTTTTGAGCATTCAAATTTTGGCTTGAGAGTAGGATTTTGATGCACCTAAAATATATAATATTTTTAGACACATTTTATAACCTATTTTTGAGATATTGCGCTTTAATGGAAGGTATTTTTGTGTTTTTCTTGCAGATACAAATAAAAATGTGAAAAATTCTTAAAGGAGTGAAAAAGGATCAAATTTGGAGCAAAAAGGTGAACAATGGCAAATGAGTTTTGGCGCCTAAGCCCCAGATCCGGCGCTTACGCACCAATTAAACAGAGATGGCCGCACCTAAGCGCCAGAGGTCCGACGCTTAAGTGCCAGTGGCAGTTACTAGATGAGTAAAGTCAGTTTTTGCAAATTTTGAAGAGGTTTTTGAGACACTCATTGACTTAATATGTGGTTATAACCACCATGGACAAAAATTAACACAAAAGGATTAATCTCTTGAGAAAATACATCGAATCTAGACATATTTTGAAGAGTTTCCAAGCACCTCTTGGAAAACTATAAAAGAAAGAAGAGAGGACTTTGAAAAGAGTCCTAAAAATACTTGGAAAGTTTTGAAAATTCATCAATTTGGGGAATTAGTTCAGAGAGATTTTCAGGCACCACTTTTACTTTTATCTTATCCTTTTTGCTATTTTATTTTGAGTGATTGTAAAGAGAAGAGAATCAAAGAAACCTCAAGAGTTTGGTGGAGGACTTGAGATAAGCTTTTATCTTTTTGTTTTAGACTACTTTTGGTTTTGAGACTTCTTGTTGGTTTGACAATGATTTCTACTTTTAAACTAAAGTGTGGTTTTGTTTTTACTTCTTGTTGGTTTGACAATGATTTCTACTTTTAAACTAAAGTGTGGTTTTGTTTTCTCCAAGTGTTGGTTTGACAATGATTTCTTCTTTTAAACTAAAGTGTGGTTTTGTTTTCTCCATAGATTCTGTTTGGTGGAGGATTTGAGATAAGTTTTTATCTTTTTTTTTAAACTACTTTTGGTTTTAATTGTGACTTCGTTTTGGTTTGACAATGATTTCTTCTTTTAAACTAAAGTGTGATTTTCAAAGGAACTTCAAGAGTTTTTGATTGTAAAAGAGAAGAGGTTCAATGGAACTTCAAGAGTTTGGTGGAGGACTTGAGATAAGTTTTTATCTTTTTGTTTTAGACTACTTTTGGTTTTTAATCGAGACTTGTTATTGGTTTGACAATGACATCTTTTGTTTTAGACTACTTTTGGTTTTAATTGAGACTTGTTGTTGGTTTGACAATGATTTGTAAAAAGAGAAGAGATTCAAAGGAACTTCAAGAGTTTGGTGGAGGACTTGAGATAAGTTTTGATTTTTTTGAAGAGATTCAAAGGAACTTCAAGAGTTTGGTGGAGGACTTAAGATAAGTTTTTATCTTTTTTGTTCAAAGGAACTTCAAGAGTTTGGTGGAGGACTTGAGATAAGTTTTTATCTTTTTGTTTTAAACAGATTCAAAGGAAATTCAAGATTGGTGGAGGACTTGAGATAAGTTTTTATCTTTTGTTTTAGACTACTTTTGGTTTTAATTGAAATGGGAGAGGACTTGAGATAAGTTTTTATCTTTTTGTTTTAGACTACTTTTGGTTTTAATTGAGACTTAGGACTTGAGATAAGTTTTTATCTTTTGTTTTAGACTACTTTTGATTTTAATTGAGACTTGTTATTGTTGAGATAAGTTTTTATCTTTTATTTTAGACTACTTTTGGTTTTAATTGAGACTTATTGTTGAGAGACTTGTTATTGGTTTGACAATGACATCTTTTGTTTTAGACTACTTTTGGTTTTAATTGAGACTTGTTGTTGGTTTGACAATGATTTGTAAAAAGAGAAGAGATTCAAAGGAACTTCAAGAGTTTGGTGGAGGACTTGAGATAAGTTTTGATTTTTTTGAAGAGATTCAAAGGAACTTCAAGAGTTTGGTGGAGGACTTAAGATAAGTTTTTATCTTTTTTGTTCAAAGGAACTTCAAGAGTTTGGTGGAGGACTTGAGATAAGTTTTTATCTTTTTGTTTTAAACAGATTCAAAGGAAATTCAAGATTGGTGGAGGACTTGAGATAAGTTTTTATCTTTTGTTTTAGACTACTTTTGGTTTTAATTGAAATGGGAGAGGACTTGAGATAAGTTTTTATCTTTTTGTTTTAGACTACTTTTGGTTTTAATTGAGACTTAGGACTTGAGATAAGTTTTTATCTTTTGTTTTAGACTACTTTTGATTTTAATTGAGACTTGTTATTGTTGAGATAAGTTTTTATCTTTTATTTTAGACTACTTTTGGTTTTAATTGAGACTTATTGTTGATAAGTTTTTATGTTTCTGTTTTGAGACTACTTTTGGTTTTAATTGAGACTTGTTGTTGGTTTGACTGTTTGGCGGAGGACTTGAGTTAAGTTTTTATCTTTCTTTTTTGAGACTACTTTTGGTTTTAAATGAGACTTTTTGTTGTTTGACAATGATTTTTCTTTTAAACTAAAGTGTGGTTTTGTTTTCTCCATGGATTTTGAGTAGTTTTCTTTATCTTTTTTCTTAAAATGATAAGTAATTAGGTTTTGGATGGAAATTTTGGAGAGTATTGATCTTTAATTTTTGAAGAAGTTGTGATGATTTAAATCCATGCACTTCATTTATTTCTTGATTTGGCCAATCCATATGTTAAAATTTGTTGTGAGAACATGTAAGAACCGGGCTAGTATTCTCTCAGTCAACAATTGGAAAGAATCACATGAGGTTGTATGAATGAGAATGTTGTTCATATGATTAAGTGCAAATAAATATGAAAATTTTTTTTGAAGGGTGTAGAGTTAGAGAAATTTAAAGTGACAGGTTAAAGCCCCCAATTTGGTTTATTGTTTTAGGTTCTGATACGAGATGTTAGTTCCCAGGTGGAGGGAATTGAGAGAACTCTTGAGTGAGAGCTAGCATCTTCCCTTCCTAGCTGGTCTTCATAACTATTAAAACTTTAAATTAACCAATGTTCTTTATAGCAACTCTAGTAAGGGTAAAGAATATTATTGCTCCTATTTGGCACAACACAATTTGCATACTTCCACAATAGAATTCCTATACTTATTACTGATTCATGATAAAAAGAAAGTTATTTTTCTCGTTAAGTGCATTTCATCTACAAAACTCTAGTTATCTTTTTAAGTTGTTACTATTTTGTCAAAATATCAAAAATATAAAAAAAATTGAATTTTTATTATTGCAAAACATATTTAGTTTAAGTAATTGTCTTTTTAAAAATAGAAAGTTTTCAAAAAGTGCATATTGTATAAATTCCCTGTGGGTTCAATATTCAGGTCTTAATCAAAAAGTCCTATATTACTTGACAACGATACGTATACTTACGTAGTATCCCAATATATTTAAATTAAAAGTTAAATTCTTATTTTCCTTTAGGATCAAGTTTTTTCTTTTGTTGTAAAGTAAGGAAATATAAGTCAAATATAATCTGAATTATTGTTGTACTTTGCATTTTAGCAGTATCAAGAGGGATCAGGCACCCAAGGTAATAAAACTTTCTCCCAATTTTCATATGGAACTTGAGATTGAGTACAAAGTAGGAAAATTATGGATGGATGCCCAAGTCCATAAATTGGTCCATTTGTAATAATACCCATAACAGATTTAAATATTATAGATCCTATATCTATGGGTTTTTCCATTTGAATGCAATAATTCAAAATAACGCTTTCTTTGGTGACTCTACTAATCTTTATGGTAGGGAGACATTTTGAAAAAATGAAGAAATGACACTGCTTTGATATTGGATTAAGCAATGCATCAGAGAAACTAACATATCCTTCATCTCGCATTTCCTAAATATCAATTTTATCCGTCAGAAAACTATAGACATCTTGCATCAAATCTTTGATAGGGATGAAATTTGTATAATGACAGATTGGAATGTTTTCTATCATATAAAACTCATTGATTCATGCAGGAGTAAATGGTACAGCCGTTTCTCATACGAAGACAACTCCTTGGGTAATTTCATGTAAATTGGCATAGAATTATTTCACTACTGGTACAACAACTGCAGTGATAGTGTAGCACAGAACTTCTCATCCCCTTTGTATAATGATTTTATCAATCAAAGAACTTGTATTAATCACTTTGTGTTTGACAAAGCCTCACTCCTTGATAAGCCTCTTCTTTGTAATAACTTTATCATATAATCTTTGCACATCAAAACTAATAAAATTTCTTCTATTGAAAACTTCATACGTGGAAGTATTTGTGAAATTGGAGGCCATGGAATTCAAAAATAGGAAGTTTTTGGTAGTCCAAGGCAGTTTTTAGAACTTTAAAAACAACTCTCGGCGGTTATTACGTAGTGAAATCCCGCCAAAAATTGCTAAAACTGTCAAACTACTATCGGTACCGTCGGCGTTCTCGATGGCGGTGTTGGTGCTTCGGTCTGTCTGTGGGTGCTGTCAGCACCCATTCTGGCGCCGTCGGCGCCAGATGCCAAAATTGCAACTTTTCATGTTTTCGATTAGTTTGATTCCAAATTTTTCTCCAATACCAATATTTGACTTAATAAAATTGTGTAGGATTATTATCTACTAATATAAAAACACTTATATAAAAAAATAGGACTACATAGATATTTATATTTATCTATGGGCTGCCTCCCATAAAGCGCTTGGTTTAATGTCATCAGCCCGACATACGAAACTTCTTTAAATTTACGTATGTGCTCTTCAGAATAATGTTTCAATCGATGCCCATTAACTTTAAATATATTTTCAGTGTTAGGATCTTTAATAACAACAGTTCCATAAAGATATACTTTAATCACCTTAAATTGTCCAAACCATCTGGATTTCAGTTTTCCTGGAAATAATCTTAATATTGTATTATATAATAAAACTTCTTATCCATGTTTAAACTTTTTTTGAATAATCTTTTGATCATGCCATATTTTCATTTTCTCTTTATAGATTTTTACATTATCATATGCTTCATTTCTAATCTCCTGAAGTTCATTGACTTGCAATAATCTTTTCTCACCAGCATCCTTTAAATTAAAATTAAAATCCTTAATAGCCCAAAATGTTTTATGCTCCAATTCTACTGGTAAGTGCATGTTTTTCCAAAAATAATTCTATATGGGGACATTGCTATAAGAATCTTATAAGTAGTTCCGTATGCCCATAATGCAGTATTTAATCTAGCAGACCAATTCAATTTATAAGGATTTACAGCTTTTTCTAAAATTTATTTAATTTCACGATTTGATATTTCTACTAGGCCGCTAGTCTGAGGATGATAAGTAGTAGAGAATCTATGCATAATATCACATTTCTTAATCAAGTTTTTGATTCTCTTATTCCTAAAATGAGATCCTCCATCTATAATAATTACTCTCAGCATTCCATATTTTGTAAAAATATTTTTAATTAAAAATTTAGAATCACTTTGATCATCACATCTAGGTACAAAAATAGCTTCAATCCATTTGGACACAAAATCAACACAGGTAATATATATAAATTCCCAAATGAAGGCATAAATGGTCCCATAAAATTTAAACCCCACACATAAAAAATTTGAACCTCTAATGTATAATTTAGAGGCATTTCATTTCTTCTATAAGTATTTCTTACTCGTTGACATCAATCCCATGTTTTAATATGTTCATTAACAACTCTAAGAAGAGTAGGCCAATAAAATTCAGCTTATAAAATCTTATTTGCAGTTTTTATTCATTCCAAAATGTCATTCAAATTCAGACTCATGACATCTTTCAATTATCTGTTTAGTTTCCTCATAAGACACACCTTCTAATAATTAGACCTTTACATTATTTATATAGATATGGGTCATCCCAAAAATAGAATTTTGAATCATATATAAATTTCTTTAATTGTGGATTTTTGATATCAGGTGGTAAAACATCATTTACAATATAATTTACTATATCGACATACCACAGCACATTCATTTCATCAATACTATATAATTGTTCATCAGGGAAATTCTCTAAGATTTCATTTACAAATTTAATTAATATTACTCTTTCTAGTCTAGATAAATGATCAGTTATTTGATTATCATTTCCCTTTCTATCAACTACGGTAAAATCAAACTCTTGTAATAGAAGTATCCATTTAATTAATCTTGATTTAACATCCTTATTTTGCATTAAGTATTTAATAGCAGAGTGATCTGTACGCACTATACATTTTGTTCTAATTAAGTAATGTCTAAATTTATCAAAGGCATAATCAATAGCGAGTAACTCTCTTTCAGTAGCAGTGTACTTAATTTTAGCATCATTTAGAGTTTTACTAGCATAATATATTTCTTTAAAAATTTTGTTGTGCCTTTGTCCTAACACAACCCCAATAACATAATCACTAACATTCACATTATTTCAAATGGTTTCTCCCAATCAGGTGGAACTATTATAGGTGCAGTGATTAATTTTTCTTTTAATAATTCAAATGTTTTTATACATTCCTCATTAAAATTAAATTTTGTGTCATTTTGTAAAAGTTGGCATAATGGCTTAGTTATTTTAGAATAAAATTTTATGTAACGCCTCTAGAAACCGACATGTCCTAAATAGCTTCTTACTCCTTTAACATTAGTCGGAGGTGGTAATTTTTTAATAACTTGAATTTTTGCAGGATCTACTTCCATGGCATATTCAGAAATTTTATGCCCAAGTAAAATTCCTGCTGCAATCATAAATTGATATTTTTCCCAATTTAGTACTAGGTTGATTTTTTCACATACTTCCAGAACTTTTTATAAATTATTTAAATATAATTCAAATGAAGTTCCAAATACCAAAAAATCATCCATAAACACTTTCATTCCTTGTTCAATAAAATTGCTAAAGATTGACATCATAGATCTTTGAAATGTTGCAGGTTCATTGCATAGTCCAAAAGGCATTCTACGAAAAGCAAATTTTCCATATGAGCTAGTAAATGTTGTCCTCTCTTGATCCTTTGGAGCAATTGGAATTTGGTGATAACTGGTATATCCATCTAAAAACCAATAATATATGTTCCCAGCTAATCTATCCAACATTTGGCCTAGAAAGGAAAAGGGAAGTGATCTTTTCTGGTGGCCAAGTTTAATTTTCTATAGTCAATACAAATTCGCGAACCAATAACTTGTCTTATTGGTATTAATTCATTTTTCTCATTTTCTTCAACGGTCACTCCTCTTTTCTTCAGAAGACAGTGAATTGGACTTACCCAAGCACTGTCTGAAATAGGATATATAATTTCAGCGTCTAGCTATTTTAAATTTTCTTTTTTAATAACTTCTTTCACTATTTGGTTTAATCTCCTCAGAGGATCAACTTTAGGTTCACATTTTTCATCTAATAGAATTATGTGCATACAAATTGAAGGACTAATTCCTTTAATATCTGTTAAAGTCCATCCTAAAGTCTTTTTACGTTTTTTTAACATCTCTATTAATTTTTGTTCTTTAATTTCTGTTAATTTTGAAGATACAATAACAGGAAATGTAGATGACTCTCCTAAAAACACATATTTTAAATGGGCAGGTAATCTTTTCAATTCAAGTTCAGGTGGTTTAATACTTGAAGGAATAAGATTTTTATTATCATTTTCTAATAAGTTTAAAGTTTCAAATTTGCCCTAAATATAATCCAAATCTTCTTCTTTTATTTCTCCTTGTTTTCAAAAAATTCTCTTAATTTAATTTATCCTTAAACTCATTCTTAAATTGTTCATTACTCAGATAATCAGTTACTTCCATCCTAAAACATTCATTATCTTTTTCTATTGTTGGGTTTTTCATAGCTTTTGTTATATTAAATGTTACTTCTTGATCATTAACTCTCAATATTAATTCTCCTTTTTGCACTTTTATCACAGCTCTCCCTGTTGAAAGAAATGGTCTCCCCAAAATAATAGGAATTTCTTTATATTCCTCCATATCCAATAATATAAAGTCTACAAGGAAAATAAAATTATCCATTTTTACTAATACATCCTCTATAACTCCTTTTGGATAAGTTATTGATTGATCAGCTACATGAAGAACTACAGTAGTAGGGGAAATAACTCCCAAATTTAAACTTTTAAAGATCGATAAAGGAATAAGATTGATACTCGCTCCTAAATCACATAAAACTTTTCCAAAAAAACTTTTCACCAACAACACAAGGTGTAGTAAAACTACCAGGATCTTTTAATTTTTTAGAAAGCTTTTTTTTAATAATAGCACTACACTCTTCACTGAGTGTTATGGTCTCATGATCTGTAACTTCCTTTTCTTATTTAATATATCCTTCATAAATTTTACATAACTTGGCATTTGTTCCAAAACTTTAGCAAAAGGAATGTTTATCATTAACTTCTTAAGGATTTCCAAAAATTTTGTAAAGTTTTATCTTTGTTCTTCTACTCCAGTCTTTGAGGAAATGGTAATAAAGGTTTTTCTAAAGGACCTTGTGTTTGTTTATTTTCATTTGGTCACTTTCCATTACTTCCTTCTCTTCATTAACTTCAGTTTCTCTTTAGATCCTTGTTTCAACTTCGTTTCCACTTTGTAATTGAATAGCTTTAATTTGCTCCATATTTTGATCTTTTGGATTAACTTCCACTGTACTTACAAGAATTCTAGAAGCTTTGTTACTGAGTGTTGTAGCAATATGTCCTAATTGATTTTCAGTATTTCTAACAGCATCCCCTTGATTTTGTATTTGATTTCTCATATTTGGCATTACTTCTTCCATCATCAACTTCTTTTCCTTAACTTGTGGGTTAAAATTAGAGTTAAAACCAGGAGGATAATAAGGTCAATAACTAGGATTTCCTCGGTTGTTCAAATTTCCGGACGAATTCACTGAATTGTTATTATTATTCCAACTAAAATAAGGGTGATTTTTTCACCCAAGATTATAAAAGTTAGAATAGGGATTGTTATTTTGATTATTTATAGCATTTAAATTTTCATAAGATGATTGAGTATCAATGATCTATTCTAGTGAATTTTCCTTTAATACTGGGGGAATTTAAGAATATTTCACTCCTATTTGATCAATCTTTTTCAAAATAGCAGCAATTTGAGATGCTAAAATAGACATAGCGTGAGAATCATGAATACTACCTACTCTCTTAGGATTTACCCTTTTAGAAGGCCATTGAAAATTATTAATAGCCATTTCTTCAATTAAAGAACATGCTTCATGAAAATGTTTTGACATTAGTGGTCCACCCTAAGCAGCAATTATAATAGATCTAATTGATCTTACTAATCCATTATAAAATGTTTGAATTATTAACCACTTTGGTAGAGCATGGTGTGGAAATTTTCTAAGAAGAACTTTAAATCTTTCCTAAGCTTCATATATCGATTGCCCTTCAAAATGATAAAAAGATGTAATATTATTTCTAAGCTTAGTAGTTTTCGAGGGTGGAAAATATTTAGCTAAGAATTATTTTGATAGTTCTCCCTAAGTTCTGATAGATCTAGGTGCTAATGAATTTAACTAAGCCTTGGCTTTATCCCTTAATGAAAAAGAAGCCTAACAACATCATTAGACACTTCGTCATATTTAAAAGTAGCACAAATTTCAAGAAAACTGGCAAGATGTAAGGTTGGATCTTCAGTAGGTGTTCCTACAAACTAATTATTTTGTACCATTTGGATAATAGTAGGTTTAAGGTCAAATGAATTAGCAGCAACATGAGGATTTTGAATAGTCAAGTGAAGTTCATTTGCTGTCGGATTAGCATAATCTTTTAAAGAACTTTGTCATTTTTTATTTATTTAAATATTTAAGTTATTCTCCATTTCATTTAAGTTTTTAATTTCTTTTTGTCGTTTTTGAATTTCACTAATAGTACGCTCTAATTCTGAAACATAAGGTACTAAACATTCAGATCCAATATTTTTCATAAACAAATATAATAAGCAAAGAAATTTTTCTTAAAAATGATTCTTATATTAAAATATATTTTCTTTTTAGATTTTTGAAGTTTTTTAATTTTTTTTTAATTTAAATTTTTTAGATAAAATTATCTCTACTTTTTCCTCATTTACTAAATCTATTTAATTTACTGTTACCTTCCTCAGCAACGGTGCAAAAAACTTGATCCCGATGTGAAATATAGTTGTGTAAAATTATATAGTTGACTCCGCTATGCAACGGTGCCAAAAGCTTGATGCAATATTTTATGAATTAGAAATTTAAATA
The DNA here is from genome assembly GCA_002079205.1 of Phalaenopsis hybrid cultivar. NCBI lineage: Eukaryota > Viridiplantae > Streptophyta > Magnoliopsida > Asparagales > Orchidaceae > Phalaenopsis > Phalaenopsis hybrid cultivar. The sequence goes on along the minus strand of JXCR01138713.1, from coordinate 107,857 downwards.
ATTAATGTTGGGATTCTACGCAAGTGTAGATATTGTGATCAAGTAGTAAAGAACTTTCTATTTAAGCCCCAAAAATCGATCCCACATGGAAGGTTTAAAATTGAAATGATAAATTTATTAGGAAATTCACAGAAAGTCAAAACAAAATTACCGTCACCAATTTCAAATGTTGAGATATTATCAGAACTAAATTATCTAACAAATAATAAAACTGAAATACAGAGTTTAAACAGTAATTACTAAACTATTAAATTATGCTTATGTGATGAAGATTTCTTATGTGAAAAATCATCTTTCCCAATACAATGAGATTTTGGTAAAATGAGATGAGATAAATGGTTTTAATTTGTATTATGCCAAATAGGAGTAGTTTTAATTCTCTACTCTTATACAGTGTTATAGAAAATCATTGGCTAATCCTAGGATTAGTCCTTAAATCTGTTGCTAAGCTAGGAGGATATTGGCTCCCACTCCAGAGCTCCCACTTCCCTTAACCTGAAGACCAACTCTTGCTTTAGTTTTTAAACACTAAGACTGAATTGGGGATTTTAGTATGTCTCCCTAAAAATTCTCAAATTCTATAACCAACAAAGTATATTTCCCTATTTATTTGCACTTAATTCCATGAACGAAGTTCTCCTTCATCAAATCAAATATGATCCTCACTCTGTTGTAAAAATCATACTTCATTACCCGGATCATATGTCCCACAACATATTTTAACAATTTAATTAGACAATTTGAAAAGAAAATTAAGTTCGGAGTTGAAAAATCATCACAATTTATTTTACATTTTAATTTTGACACATCTATATTATCTATTCATTTCACCATATCTCAGAGTAGGGAGAAAGATAAAGTAAACTACTCAGACTTCATGAGAAAGATACAAAAAAAATAAAAATTTCATATATAAAAGAAAGTTCATACAAAACTAATAAACAAACAACACTTATATATATTATCCCTTGTAGCCTCTTCTAGGAAATGTAGGAAGAAGAAATCTCTCACATTTCTCCTTCTCCAACACTCTTTGAGAAGAGTTTGCACTTAATCTCACCAGAAAACTCTAAATTATAAGAACAATGGACTCTAAATGGTTGTGGAATGAAAAATGGAAGAATGTATGATGCTTAGATGGTTGAATTCGAGCGATGAGATGTCAGAAAGAGTCACTTTTTTTTTATCAATTTTTGCCCAAAATAAAGCCTAGAGTCGGTTCTCCAATAGGTTCCTCCAAAAACTCTTCAAAAGTATCCAAATTCATCAAATCTTCTAGAAACAGAGGCTGAACCAACATTGGCTTCATCAGAGCCACTATTTCACAATTTAATTCAATGCTCACTGTGAAACAGCGCCGTCTGCAATGAAAAAATTTCAACTTCTTCACTTTTGCTCCAAATTTCATCCTTTTTGCTTCCTTTTTCACTTCAAGTCCTAAAATTCAACAACCTGCAAGAAAACATAAAAATACATTCCATTAAAGTGCAATATCACTAAAAATGAGTATAAAATATGGGTCTAAAAATGTATATATTTTTGGTGTATCAACCGCCAACTCCATTTCCTCAACAATTGAAGCAGAAGAATAAAGATAAATAATATACAAAATTTTTGGAAATCCTTAAAAAGTTAACAAAAAATATTCCTTTCATTGAGGCTTTCGAACAAATGTCAAGTTATGTGAAATTTATGAAAGATATATTAAACAAGAAAAGGAAGTTTGCAGATCACAAGACCATTGCACTTAGTGAAGAGTGAAGCACAACTTTTCAGAAAAAGCTTCTTGAAAAGTTAAAAGATCCTGTTAGTTTTACTATACCTTGTGTTATTGGTGAATTTTTTTTTGGAAAAGCCTTATGTGATCTAGGAGCTAATATTAATCTTATGCCTCTATCAATTTTTAAACGTTTAGATTTAGAAGAGATTTACCCTACTTCTATAACTCTTCAGTTAGCTGATTGATAAATAACTTTTCTTAAAGGAGTTATAGAAGATATGAAAGTGGATAAATTTATTTTTCCTGTAGACTTTATTGTATTAGATATGGAGGAAGATAAAAAGATTTCTATTATTTTGGGGAAACCATTTCTTGCATTAGGGAATAATTTACAACAAATACATTCAACCAATTATAAAACTTAAAACATTAAATAACACATAATACACATTAAAATTTGCTTAGAAATAATTTACTACAAATATATTCAACAAAGTACTAAAAATTAACAACAATACTAAAATGATTTCCAATGAAAAAATAGTTTTACAATCCTACTATTCATAATATAACATAACATCTAAAATAAAACAAAGTATCACACTCTATAAACAAACAATTATAGCAATAAAGTACAATCAACTATAAAGTAAACAAAAGATCAAACTAAAACATCACCAGCCATCATCATATTCTTCTTCTACATCACACTTTTGCTGCTGATATGCGGTAAACACAGGGTGAGTAGGAAACTGAACTGAGTGGTCACCCCTCATGTATCTAACCATCACATCATCATAAGCAGAATCATACTCAAACTTCTGCCTTGTCAAATCATCATTATGTGCATTTCTGGCCTTTATATTTTCCATTATGTTTTCCATCCTTAAGATATCTCCCTGTTGGATCATCAGTTGCTCCATAAGTCCCTGAAGACTAGGGGTACTAGAAGTAGAAGGAATATCCATACTCCTACATCCAAATCTTCATCCAACATGAGATTCATAAGTTTTAATATTTGCAGGCGCAGTAGGTTTTAAAGGTTTAATCCTCTCCTCATTCATTCCAAAATCAACTCTTGCATGTTCATATAGTGTGAAGATCAGGGCAGGGTGTCCTAAACCACCAGTAGTTTCACCCAAAGCAATAAAATGAGTGTTTCTATAAATAATAGAGCCTACATCTATCCTTCTCATCTACTGGATACAAAAGTTCAAGATGGCTCTATCCTTTGTAACCTTGCTATGATGATTTGTTGATATCATTCAAGCAGATATAAAATAAAGTCAGGCCTTAGATATTACATTTAACATAGAAAGAAGGAAGTTTACCTTGACATTATTTTTCTCTTTCCAAGCTCATCTTCCATCAGTAAGAAAAGAAATAACTTCATCAAAGGCCTCATTTGTAGCAGAAAATGATTTGTACTGATAGCTATACACTTCCTCTAATTGATAAAATTCATTAATTCTTCTTGGAGTAAATTCTACCATTTTCTCACAAAAAAAATGTAGTATTCAGAAGTTTCCTTCAAGTTGGCATAGAACTCCATCACCATACCAATAATAGTCTTGGTAGTAAAGTAGCAAAAATTCTCCCACTGCTGGACAACTATTAATCTTTCGACTTCTCCACCCAAATTTTTAAATGCTCGATCCAGAATATCTTTCTTAGTTGCAAGTAGACTATTGAAAAAAAATTTAGCCTTGTAGTTGATAAACTTTTAATCATGAAAATCCACTTTCCTCTTTCCCTTGCTCATTCTCGGTGCCATGGTAATCTAAGAAAATTTGATAAAATCCAAATAAATTCCCAAATTTCCAAAAATGACAATGTGGAACGTTTTAAACTTAAATCTACTAAGTAAGAGTTCTTCACCAAAGGACTTTCTCAGAATCTTCTAAAAAAATTTCAAAATTTTGGATCTCTACAATGTGAGATAAATCCTTAGAGAAAATAAAAAATTTTGGGTTCAAAGTGTGGCTCTTACCGAGAGAAGATGAAATCCAAACATCTCTTTCCTTAAAATCACCTCAAATTCAAGCAGTAGTAAGCTCTAAGTGCACAAATCAGAGGTTGAAGGTGACTGAAAGGGTAAAAATAATATTTTTACTGTGCAAATCACAAATTTTAAGGGATTTGGGTACTTTCAGATCGAGGGCGCTGTCGGCGCCCATTCTGGCGCGCTAGTGGCCAAAAATTCAATTTTTCCGTTTTAACAATTTTCAAATTTCTTTCAATTCACTCCAAAGTCTAATTAGTCTTTTTAAACACTAATTTTCATCTAAAAATAATTCATAAATAAGTATTTTCAAAAACAATACCAAACTAACTTTTATACATGAAAATCCAATTCTTACAAATACACTTTCCTAATCACACTTTCACATACATAAAGCAAACTAAACTATAATTCAACATTGAAATCAAGTCACAACACTAGAACACTATCACAAAACTATACAAACAATTAAAGTTATAAGAGTTCTAAAGCAAAGTAAATCCAACACAATCACATTAAAAACATAATTGCTTTAAAATAGTAGAGAGTCCAACTTCTTTAATAATTATGCTTCATCTTTAGTACTTTCTCCTCCTCTAATATCTCACTTAGACTGTTAAGGGATGTACAAATTGTAGAAGGGTTGATACACAAATTGATCAGTCAAATTTTCATCGATCCATCTATTTTTCTTGAACATCTATACCAAACCTGCTTCAATTGATCTGGTATGATGAAAGTTCCGCTTCATCCTCCAATCTAACTGATCAAAAAGGTGGTTAGGATTTCCTATTACATTCATTATACTCTGAAGTTCTCTTCCAATTTTCTTTGTTTTCTTCTTTAAAGTTATTGAACTTCCAACTGTTTGTGGAATTAATGGTGTTGAAGCATGTAATGAATGATCCAAAATAATATCTAATGCTTCATTTTCATTCCCAATATAATTGTCATCAATATGAATCGTGGGCTCCCAGGGTAATAACACTTTCTCCCAACTTTCATATGGCACTTGAGATTGACTGCAAAGTAAAAAAATTGTAGAAGGATGCTCCAGTCCATATATAGGCCCATTCATAATAATACCCATGATTGATTTGAAAATAATTGATCCCACATCAATGGGCTTTTCCATTTGGATGCAATAGTTTAAAATTGCACTTTCTTTTGTAACTCTACTAATCTTCATGGTAGGGAGTAATTTTGTAGAGATGAAGAAATGCCATTATTTTGATATTGGATTAAGTAGTGAAGTAGAGAAACTAACGTATCCCTCATCTCTGATTTCCTAATTACAATTTTCAACTGTCAAAAAATGATATACATCTTGCATTATATCTCTCGTTGGGATAAAATTTGTATAATAACAAATTAACAAATTTTCTACCATATATAAATCATTAATTTGAGGCAGAGTAAATGGTACAAGCTTACCTCGAACGAAGACGACTCCTTGGGTAATTCCATGTAAGTTGTCATAGATTTCCTTTACCACTGGTACAATAACAGTAACAGTAGTGTAGCATAGAACTTCTCAGCATCTCTGTACAATGATTTTATCAATCTGAGAACGTCGATTAAGCAATCCATGCTTAACAAAGCCTCTTTCCTTGATAAGTCTCTTTTTCATAATGAATTTGTTGTATAATCTCTGCACGTGAAAACTAATAAACTTTATTCTATTGAAAATTCCATACCTCAAAGTATTTCTAGAATTGGAAGCCATGGATTTCAAAATTTGGAAGTTTTTGGTCATCCAAAGCAATTTTTAGGCCTTTAAATACACCTCCCGGTGGTTATTTCAAAGTGTAATCTCGCCAAAGTCTGCCAAATTTGTCTTGAATGCACGAAATTGCTCGAGACGCTGTCGGCGCCAGAATTGGCACCATCGGTGCCATAGGCCAAATTTGCGTATCTTATTTTTTTTGGTTCAATTCAATTCCAAATTTTCCTCCAAAAAAATATTTGTCTTAATTTATGATATATAA
>JXCR01138713.1:58169-85562 GCA_002079205.1 Phalaenopsis hybrid cultivar | reverse complement strand
TATATATATATATATATATATATATATATATATATATATATAAATATAATTTTTGAAAGTTAAGAGTACTTTTAAAAAAAATTTCTTTCCTTATTATATTTGGTTATGCGTAGTATTGGATCTGAAGGTTTAGTACCTTACGATTCAGAACTAGAACGCACTATAAAAAAAGTTTGAAAACAATAAAAAGAAATTAGAAATTAGAATGAAATGGCGAATAACTTAGATAAACAAATAAATGAAAATTAACAATAGAGGTTAGAAGGGATTTGCTTTGAGAAAGAGTTAAAGATTAGTAATGTTTCTTTATTATTGTTGTATAAACTTTCTTTTATTTATAAAATTCATGTTTTTTCGTATCTTAATCATGAGGTTTGAGTATTTTCTTTCTCTTTTTCTCTAATCTAAGAAATGGTGAAATGAAAAGATAATTTGGATGTGCCAATTTTAAAATATAAAATAAATTGTGATAATTTTTCACTCTGTTCTTAATTTACTTTTCAATTTGGCCAATAGAAATGTTAACATCTGTTGTGAAACATTCTTTCCGGGAAATGGAGTATGAGTTTTACAACAAAGTGAGAATCACATTCGATTCCATCAAGGAGTGTTTAATTTATGGAATTGGTCGCAAAGAATTGGAGATTCTAGGGTGACAGACTAAAGTCCCCATTTTGGTCTTAGTGTTTAAGAACTAAAGCGAGCATTATCCTTCAGTGGAAGGGAAGTGGGAGCTTTGGAGTGAGAGCAATATCCTCCTAGCGTAATTACAAATTTAGAGACTAAACTTGAGATTAGCCAATGATTCTCTATAACATTTGATTAAGGGTAGAGAATTAAAATTGCTCCTATTTGACAGAATAAAAATTCAAACCGTTTATCTCGCTCATTTAACCAAAAACTCATTATAGTGGGAAAGATGTTTTCTCATATTAGATACCTTCATCACAAAACCATAGTTTGGTAGTTATTGTTTTGTTTTGCTTTACAGTTTTATTAGTAGTTAATAATTTAGTTCTGATACCGCCTTGAATATTTGAATTTAATGTAGTAGATTTTTTTTCTTATTGTGACTTTCTTAATTTAAATTTCCATTTCCAATTCAAACCTTCCTCGTGGGATTGATATTGGGGTTTAAACAGAAAATTTTGTACTACTTTATAATGATACGTATTCTTGCATAGAATCCCAACATAAATTGCTTTAATTTCTTATTCATAAAAAAATTAACCAAGTTTTTGGTATCACTTCAAAGCGAAGTTAACTTTAATAATTTTACACAACTATATTTTTTGGGATCAGTCACGGATCTTGAGGAGAACCTTGGTGACTTCCCAAGCTATCCTAAGGTTTGGCTTCAATTTCGAGAAAGAAATTATTGAATGTTTCATCCTGTCGATTTTATATGTTAGGGCTTACATTTATGTGAGACAGTCGTACAATTAGCCTAAAAGATGTGAGAATTTAGGTTGTGATGAATGACAACCTCAGAATCCTAAAACGAGTTAGGGCTTATATTGCACCACATAATTATTCAAAGGCCTAAAGCTGAGTTGATGATTTATGTCCCACTAGGCAGACAACCTCAAAATTGTATGGCTTGTTATTTGATTCTAATGAAAAGATGTGTTGTTGTAGATCCTCAGATTTTTTTAGATTACTATTGTAGAAGGCTGCCCACAAAGTTAGCTCGAAGCTCCTCGATGAAGTAGCAATCTTAAAGTCTAAAGTTTAAGGGTTTAAATGAAAAGTTTAAGTTCAATCACGGGGAGGGGGGTGGGGTTAAACTTGACTAGTGTGACACCAATTATCTCACAGTTCCTTCTTTACAGCACCAATTTTTTTTTTCTAATTTACTTTGCTTAAAACAGTTGTTAAACCCTTTTAAACTAGGGAGATCTCACTAGCAACAATGGGTTACCTCATCTAAGGAAAACCTGTAAATTCAAAAGGAAGTGTTATGAAATTGTTGTTTTTTTTTTAAAGGATTTATGGTTACCTTTGAAACAGTTTAATTTAATTTTGAAAATTGTTGATTAATTTTGAAAAGTTGTTTTGTTTTGCAGGTGAAGTGATATCCACAACCAAGCTTATATAATATCTTAAAGCAAAAAGCAATTGCATTGAACAAAATGATGGAAATTAAATAACACTATAAAAGCATACCTATAATCTTCACATTGCTCCCGCTAAAAGATTAGAACTTGCAACAGGTACATAATTTTACAGAAATTTAAATGAATTGCAAAGGTAGATGAAGGAGTAGTTACCAAACCCTAAGTCATAACTTGGTGAGTCCCTCAAAGTTTTAATGGATGATTGTTTGGATAAAGAATAATATGTTTAATTATCCTTCAAAACCTCTAAAAGTCATAAAAGCATCTAGGGATGATTGTTTCGAGTCTATTTGAACCTATTATATTGTTTAAATGTTCATCCCAAGTTTTAAATTTAATTGTAATGGGTTAATACACCTTATGCTCAGTGGATCTAATATTTTAATTATTCCAAGAGTGGGGTACTCAAACAATCAGTTAATATCTTACTTAAGAGTTATGTAAGTAGATGCACCTAGGGAAAGCTTAAGTCATTAAAGATTTTGTAACCACCGCAAACGTTGGACTTGTAGTGTTTAAATGTGTTAATTATCAATTATAGTAACTTTTCAAAACTTCATTAGACAAGTTCAAATATCAAGCCTAGTTCACTACCAAGCCCTTAACAATTTTCACGGGTGATTTTGCAATTATCAAAATTGTTAATTTAAGTGAGATATATTCTTATTTAAAGATTGTATCATCACTAATTATGGGCTTCTAATTAATCAATTACTATGTTCCTAACTTAAGCCCATAACCTTAGAATCACTTAATTTTAATTAATTTCCAAATCGTGATAATTTAGGAGATATAATTTTACCCTTATGAAGAAAAGGTGATAAATTGGTTTCTACCTCTTAACTCATTATGTTTCAAATATCCAAAAGAATTTATTAAGATCAAAATTACCCACTTTCCCTTAGTTAATCCTAAAATTTGATTAAGACACCTAACTCTAAAATTACTATTTTGCCTCTAGGGCTCTCCACTTCATAACTCATTAAATATAATTCAAATAATTTTGAAATTTTTGGAGTACCCCACTCATGGGTCAACTATGGTATCACAGGAAAAAATTGTAATTTTTTCAAAAAGAACCTTCAACATTTTATATTTTCATTAAATCTCCCTAAGTCCAAAGAACTCAGAGAAACAAACTTTTTATTTTTTTCATTTTTAATTTATTTATTATAATCATTTTAATAGAAAATTAGAGAAAATACATTTTTAGCCTTTACAAATTTAAACTTAACATAAAAAAATCAGGAAAAATATTTTAATGAGTTTCAAGTGGTTAAGAAGTAATTAGGAACATTTTAAAACATTTCTGTCCTTTTGAAATTTTTAATCATTTTTAATTATTGTTTTAATTCAGAATATAGCTAAAAATGAACTATTTATTTTAAAATAATTTTTATTTTTTCTAAGTGCTCTTACTCAAGAGGGACTCAGAAAACCAATTTTCATAAATTTCCTAATTATATTTAATTTATTAAAATTACTTTAATGCCAAAAATGCCATTTTATTTGGAAAACCAACTTTAGTGATTAAATTACATCAAATAAATTTATATTTTTTACAGTGAAGTAAAATAAGTGTTATTTACAGGGTGGAATTGATTTTGCTATTTTTTAAGGCTAATTAACTATAGTGATCTACATAAAAATTAAAACTTGATTTACATTTTTCCAGAAGTCCTCTGACCATAGAGAATCTACCAAAATAAGACCCATAATTTTTTATCTATAAATTATTTTATATAATTATTTTAAGAAAAATAACCATCCAAACATAGAAATTGGTTTTACATGTGTAGAGATGCTCTCTGACTTTAGAAAAATCACAAAATATCTCTACTGTCATGAGGAAGAAACCTCCAAAATTCCAAGCCTTGATGATTATTATACACTTAATTAAAATTAAAAAATTACAAAAACTATTTAATCAATTAAAAATCAGACACACACCAACTAATATTTATTTTTTTTCACATGAATCTCCTCTGTTCACTAAGCAACATAATATTTTTATTTTATTTTTATGAATTTTATACACTACGTTATGGATTTTCTAAGATCTGGAATTAAAATAAATAAAAAAACCTATTTTATCTACTTATCTGAGCAGCATCACGTCATCCTCGTACGTGTCGAACTCTCAACGTGGTGCTCCTCCACCCGATGTCGCAATCCACCTCAGTGCCTCGTGAGCTCGTCGTTATAGCTCCATTAGCTTGTTTGATGTGATCTGGATCGTCTGTCTGATACACGCGATCGGATGGCTTATGGTCATCGTCCCCGATAGATAGAACTCATGAACCACATGACTTCAAACCCTAAGATCTTGACTTAGACTCAAGCAAATCACTTTGGGTTTGTTCCTACACCTTCATCTGCTCATGAAAAATACATCTATACGGTTACATGCATATGAAACACAAGTTCTCTTCACAAAGGCCCAAACCAAGCCAAAAATTAGGGTTAAGAGCTTATACATTTGTCTGAGAGGGGAGGCCTCAATTAGATGCTTGTAGAAGCTTTATAAAAGTCTTGAGAACCTCCTGAAAGTGTCACTTTTATCTGGTGAATGTTCTAATTATGAATTTAACCAACAGATGGTACGGCTTTGGAGGGCTCAAAGTGATGGGATTTAAGTGGGAAACTTCTCCTTAAGCTCTGGTGAAGCTTAAGGTTATTTCAATTTGGAGGTTGGTGGTTTTTGGTGGAAAGACAAGAAAATGTACTAGAATTGGGCTCTAAATATGAGCTCATGCAGTGAGGAGAAGGGCTGGGAGATGGTTGGATTGAGCTTAAGGAAGGTTGGAGAAGCTCTGGTGATAATTTAGCAGAGTCTCCCAAGGAAATGAAGCACACATTCCCTTTGGCCATCGGAGGTGGGGTTCAAATAAAGGATCCATGGCTGCCACAAGGGCAAGCGAAGGGGGTAGAGAGAACACTTATGTGGAGGGATAAAAGGCGCAAGTGGCCAACGGGTTGAGCCATCTTAGAGAGTCCCAATCTCATTTTTGATCCATTTGAGACCTCTCGGACATGGTGTTTTCTGGCAACTTGGCCGGCTAGCAGAGCAAGGTTGGTGGCCAAAGGAGTCAGGTGAGTCAAGAGAAGATTAATGATGTGTAACTCTGAATGGTTAAGGCTAATGGCAAAGTTATCTTGGACTTAAAAAAATATGGTAAGAGATTCCCTAAATCAAGGGACCTTTGGTCCATGGCTCATGTAGGGTGGTTTAGGTAGGTCTAGCCTGGTCTCTAAGGTCCAAATGTTGGCTGTGGTGGTCATAGTTTGATCAATTTGGTTAGGTTTGGTTACGTGCATGGCTTGGGTTCAAAATCATGTAATAAGATTGGATTTGAGTTTGGGTTTAGTTAAACTTTGAATTTGTATTAATTTATTGGTCAAATTGTCTTGAATAATTGTCGTGAGGAGCTTGGAAAAGGAATTGAGTGATTTTGAATTGATTTGGGGGTTCAATTTGATGAAATTTGACTATATGATCAATTTTTGGAATTTGATTTAGACTTGAGTTTGGAGTGGGCTAGAGTTTTGATACAGTTCAATTTATGGTTCAATTTGATTTGGGGAAGTGTTATGAAGAATTTGGAATTCAATTTGGGGAAATTGATTAGATCATGGAGTTTAATTTGAGGAATTTAAGGGTATGGCTAAATTGGGGATTTTGGATTGAGATTGAATTGGGATCAATTAGGCTTGGTTTTGGTTTCAATTGGCATTGGGAATAAAGAATTTAAGTTTGGAATTGAAATTGGAGGAGATTGCAATCAATTTCGTGGAAATTGAGAGTGAATTGGAAAATTTGAGACCTTAAGGGCAATTTGAGGATTTTGGTGAAAATGGGTCAATTTGGTCAAATTGAGCGCATTTGAGTCGTTCAAACTAATTTTGGAGACATTTAAAGTGATTTTTGAGATTTTGAGAATTTTTGGGACTTTTGAAATTTTTTTAGGCATGAAGGACATTTTGGTAATTTTGGGGGTATGTTGGAGTTTTAGAAGAATTGAGGTATTTTGGTCAATTTTGGGGCTTTGGAATGGTTTGAAATGATTCTTGAATAGATTTGGAGAATTTGGGTAGTTTTGGGAAATTTAGGGTTTAGGGGCAATTTGGTAATTTGGTGAAGTTTAGGGCCAAGAAGGGTAATAATTGGCATTTGGTAAAATTGGGATTGATTGAGGATGGTAATCATGAAATCACCCTCTTTGAGCAATGAGACCAAGGGAACTACCATTTTGGATCCTCCATGTTCTGGTCCTAGTCAAACCCTAGCCCAGGGCTAATGGTTTATGGAACCATCCACATGAGTTTTATAATAGAGTAGGGGATCAACTCAAATATGTTTGGGTTAAGTCTTAGATTGTGGGTGCAAGTGCAAGTGTGTGTGTGTGTGTAAGACTAACTAAGACCACACTACCCATAGTTAACCCTAAGGCCAAACAGTCCTATAGGGACTCCTCTTGAGCTCCCCATATTGGACCCACCTACTTAGTGCTAGAAGTTAGAACTAACATGTGGAAAGATTTAGGTAGTAAAGCAGAGTTTAGAATTTCTACTGGTGAGGTTTCCATCATTAGTACTCTTGAAATAGTCAACAAGAAAGTCCTATGGCTAGATCCTAGGCTTCTAAGAAAGAAACAAGACCTCGAACAAAAGTGAGGTTAACAAATGGACCCCCTGTAGGTGTGGTGCGATGGGCAGGCACACCGCACGTATTCGCTTTGACCGAAGAGATCAACAAAACCAACACAACTATCTGAGTCAATAAGTTCAGATCAAAAAAGAGAAAAAAAAAAGTGGAGAAGGTTTCTGCTAAGTACGCAGCGAATCTCGTTGGGTATTGGCAGGTGTACCATCAGAATATCAATTTCAAGCATGAATTTGAAATTTACCGAGTTATTTGTGCTTGATAAGCCAAGTGAAGGGCTATGCAATAGATTTACAGAGGAAAACACCAGGAAAACTGGGGACCTCGGAGAAGACTCGATTTGATTTAAAACATTAATGTTTTAAATTTAATTTTAATTTTGATTATAATTTAGTGAAAATTAATTTCGGAAAACTGAAATATGTGAAGTGATTGGATTGAGATGGAATGCACTAGTACTCACATCCAACTCAAATGGTACTGAAAGTGCTGAGACGGAGTAGAACAAGGCCTATCCCGAATGTTGTGATTGCAGAGGAGAGAATCAAAAGCCTCATACCATTTAAAGGGGGCTCACCTTGATCTCAAAAGGATGAGAATAGGTTGCCTTGCTCCATTTAAGGGGGTTCACATCTATCTCAAGAGATGAGAATCAGAATTTAGGTACTGATCCCAAGATGAGAATTGAAATTTAGGTATCAACCTTGGAATAAGAATCAAAATTCAGGTACCAACCTTGGAATGAAGGAAACCATTATTTAGTTACTGATCCCAGGAAGAGAACTGGAATTTAGGTACCAGCCTCGGAATGAGAATCGAAACTTGGGTACGAACCTTGGAAAGAAAAGAATCAGAATTTAAGTACTAATTCTAGGTTGGGAACTCGAATTTAGGTACTAGCCTCAGAATGAGAATCAAAAGCCTTATACCATTTAAGGGGGCCTTACACTGATCTCAAGGCATGTGTCACATTAGGAAAAAAAGCTCAATGACTCAAATCCAACTTAATAGGTGACATAAGGTAATTTGAATTTCGGTACTGATTCTAGAATGGAAAAAAGAATTTAGGTACCAGCCGCAAGATGAGAATTTGAAGCATTAATTTAATTGAAGGGCTTATTTCCTCAACCTTTAAAATTTAATGTGAACCATTACACTATGAAGCAATTCGAAAGTAAGGCGGTACTGAATATCGTGATGCTCAACCTCTAGAGTTTAATTTTAATCAATACGATAGGAGGAGATCCTAAAGCAATGCGGTATCGAATGTCATGATCCTCAACCTCTAGACTTTAATTTGAACCATTGCGATAGGAGGACATCCTAAAACATTACAGAATTGGATGTCGTGATCCTCAACTTCTTGAATTTAAATTGAACCCTTGTGGTCGGAAAAGATCCTAAGGTATGTGGTATTGGATGTCATTATCCTCAACCTCCAGAATTTGATTTAGTCTATTGCGATACGAAGGAATCCTAAAGCAACGCGATATTGGATGTTACAATCCTCAACCTCTAAAATATAGTGTGAACTATTGCAAAGCAATGCAGAATCGGACGTTAGAATTCTCATCCTATAAAATCTAGTGTTTTGAATTCATATGAAATTTGTTGAATTCGTGAAGATTGACAGTGGTGAGGAAAGATTTGGGACCTCGAGTTCCATTGCTACGCTTTGTTTATTTGGTTAGTTTATGAGTTTTCCTTTATTGAATTATCCTTTTTCTTTTTTTTATTAAGATTTAGACCAAGTTTTAGACAAGCATGACATATAAGCTTCTAAGAACGAGTCTTTGTCTTTGAAATATCACGAGGTATAGTACTTCTTTAAGTATCATTCACTGGCTAATGATAAGTGTAGAAAATAACCCATTCCTTATGCTACTATCAAAACTATATTCGTTCAGGTACTCGTAAAGATGCTCTATTTCTAGAGGCACCACAGCTGAAGAGGCCGCAATTTCATAGTTTTCTATGTAGTACTTGTCATTTGCTTTGACATTGATTTGTAAGGAATGTTCAATTTGTCTTTGAGGAGTCGCTTTGATGCTCTTTGAATTGATGTTGGATTTGCATTTGCTGGGCACTTAAGGATAAGACTTCAAGGTTGAATTTCCATTAATTGCTAATATCATCATCATTTCTTTAATTCTTTTTTTCTAGGCCTAACCAGATTTCAGAATTTGTGCCCATGTGACTAAAAAAATTTTCATTGTCCAAAGATATTTCTGAGCCAATTAATAGTCGACCAAAAGACTCAAGATCGTTGAACTTTTCATTGAATATAATATAGGAATAATTTTCCTAATTGAGCGTTTTAAGTCTCACTAATTAGAGGAAACTTAGACACTGATTTTTTATTATATGTCCATCTCAAGCTTCTTCTCAAAGAGACTTTTTTTTTTTTTGCTTTAATCTTTTGGATCAAAATTTTCACACAATCCTCTTCTCTCTATTTTTTTTTTAGAATTACTATATCTAGTGGAACATATTTCTTCTAAGGATATTGAATGTCCAAACTCCTCTGAGTAATATTCCTCAAATATTTCTTAAGACAAATTTTGGGATATTATAACTCGTTCGAAAGTCAGAGCCCAGTCACATGGTGGGAAATTAAAAGGCTCGTGATATCTCGAGTCAATTACTCATATTTCAACCACACTATTTTATTTTGAAATCAACTTAGGACCTGGTCTAAATTCCTTAAAGTGGATGACTCAGATATTAGGGAATTATATTCATTCTACCTTGAAGTCATCAAAATAATAAAACTTCATCTTGTATCACTCCGTACTTAACCGTTGTTCAATTTTGGGTTTAAGCCTTTGAGTCAGTTGGTTTCTCCTTTCCAGAAAACTTTCATGTTCATTTGATGTGAAGTTATTTGTTGAATGTATGCAACAAAAACAAAACACTTAAAAATATTAGGGTTTAGACTTAACATTTAAAATTTGTTTATGTGAAATATTGGATCTAAGGGTTTAGTACCTTACGATTCAAAATTAGAACGTACTATTAGAAAAATTCAAAAACAACAAAAAGAAATTAAAAATTTAAATGAAATGGTGAATAATTTAAATAATCAAATAAATGAAAATCAAAAAAGACATTTAAAAGATGATGTTGAATCCGACAGCAGATGAACTTCACTTGACTATTCAAAATCTTGATGTTGCTGCTAATTCATTTATGCTTAAACCTGCTATTATCCAAATGGTACAAAATAATTAGTTTGGAGGAACACCTACTAAAGATCCAAACTTACATCATTCTAGTTTCTCAAAATTTAGGCTACTTTTAAATATGATGGAGTCTCTAATGATGCGTTAGGATCAGACTTTTTCCTTTTCATTAAGGGATAAAGCCAAGACTTGGTTAAATTCATTAGCACCTGGATCTATTAGAACTTGGGAGAACTATCACAAAAATTCTTCCACCCTTGAAAACTGTTAAGCTTAGAAAAGATATTACATCTTTTTGTCAGTTTGAAAGGGAATCGATATATGAAGCTTGGGAAAGATTTAAAGATCTTCTTAGGAAATCTCCACACCATGATCTACCAGATTGGTTAATAATTCAAACATTTTATAATGGATTAGCAGGATCACTTAGATCTATTATAGATGTTGTTGTTGGTGGATCACTAATGTCAAAACCTTTTGATGAAACATATTCTTTAATTAAAGAGATGGCTACTAACAATTTTCAATGGCCACTGAAAGGGTAAATCCTAAGAGAGTAGCTAGTATTCATGATTCTGATGCAATGTCTATTTTAGCATCTCAAATTGCTGCTATTTAAAAAAAGATTGACCAAACAAGAGTGAATTATTCTCAAATACCCCCAATATTAGAGGAAAATTCACTAGGACAAATCATTGATACTCAATCAGCTTATGAAACTTTAAATGTTATGAATAATTGAAATAACAAACCCTATTCTAACTTTTATAATCCTGGATGGAAAACTTGCACTAATTTTAGTTGAAATAATTATAAAAATTCGGTGAATCCTTCCGAAAATTTGAACAACCAAGGAAATCCTAGTTATCGAACTTATTATTCTCCTGAATTTAACTCTAATACTAACCTATAAGTTAAGGAAAAGAAGTTGACGATGGAAGAAGTAATGTTAAACATGGGAAATCAAATACAGAATCAAAAGCATGCTATTAGAAATATTGAAAATCAATTGGGACATATTGCTACTGCACCCAGTAACAGACTTTCTAAAATTCTTCTGAGTATGATGGAAGTTAATCCAAAAGATCAAAATAAAGTGCCAATTAAAGCTATTCAATTACAAAGTGGAAAAGAAGTTGAAACAAGGATCCAAAGAGAAACTGAAGTTGATGAAGAGAAGAAAAAAATGGAAAGAGACCAAAATAAAAATGAACATACATAAGGTCCTTTAGAAAAACCATTACCTCTGTTTTAGTAGAAGAATAAAGATAAACAATTTACAAAATTTTTGGAAATCCTTAAGAAGTTAACGATATAAAATGAACAAACACAGAGCCCTGTAGAAAAACCATTACCTCTGTTTCCTCAAAGACTAAAACAAAATGGAAAATGATCAATAGGAAAATGAACAAACGCAGGTTCCTTTTGAAAAATCATCACCTCTGTTTCCTTAAAGACTGAAGCAGAAGAATAAAAATAAACAATTTACAAAATTTTTGGAAATCCTTAAGAAGTTAACGATAAACATTCCTTTTGTTTAAGCTTTAGAACAAATGCTAATTTATGTGAAATTTATGAAGGAAATATTAAACAAGGAAAGAAAGTTCATAGATCATGAGACCATTGCACACAGTGAAGAGTGTAGTGCTATTATTTAGAAAAAGCTTCCTAAAAAATTAAAAGATCATCGCAGTTTTACTATACCTTGTGCTACTGGTGAAAAGTTTTTTGAAAAGCTTTATGTGATTTAGGAGCGAGTTTTAAACTTATGCTTTTATCAATCTTTGAACTTTTAGATTTGGGAGAGATTTCCCCTTCTACTTTAACTTTTCAGTTAGCTGATCGATCAATAACTTGTCCAAAAGGAGTTATAGAGGATGTATTAGTAAAAGTGGATAAATTTATTTTCCCTATAGACTTTATAGCATTGGATATGGAGGAAGATAAGGAAATTCCTATTATTTTGGGGAGACCATTTCTTGCAACACATAGAGCTATTAGATATGGAGGAAGATAAAGAGATTCCTATTATTTTAGGGAGACCATTTCTTGAAATAGGGAGAGCTGTAATAGATGTACAAAAAGGAGAATTAATAATGAGAGTTAATGATCAAGAAGTAAAATTTAATATTACAAAAGCTACAAAAAGGTGAATTAATAAGAGGTTAATATCAAAGAAGACATTTAATATTGTAAAAGCTATGAAATATCCAACAATAGAAAAAGATAATGAATGTTTTAGGATGGAAGTAACTGATTATCTGAGTAATAAGCAATTCAAGAATGAGTTTAAAGACAAATTAAAGCAACGAGAACTTTTTGAAAACAAGGACGAAATAAAAGAAGAAGATTTAAATTATATTCAGGGCAAATTTGAAACTTTTGATTTATTGGAAAACGATAATAAAAATCTTATTCCTTCAAGTATTAAACCACCTCAACTTGAACTGAAATATTACCTACCCATTTAAAATATGTATTTTTAGGAGATTCATCTACATTGCCTATTATTGTATCTTCTAAATTAACATAAATTCAAGAACAAAAATTAATAGAGATGTTAAAAAAATATAAAAAGGCTTTTGGACGGACTTTAGCAGATATTGAAGGAATTGGTCCTTCTATTTGTATGCACAGAATTCTATTAGATGAATAATATGAACCTAAAGCTAATCCTTCGAGGAGATTTGTCGGCACTATTTTGGTTGGAGGAATTCCCGTAAGAAGCTGTCGGTCACCAAAATCGAAATCCCGTCGCCCGCTTCGGAAGGACATTTTAATTTACGTATAGATGTAAGTTTAGAAAAATATGAAATCAAACTGACCACAAATTTCTCATAGTTTAATTGCAAGAGCACTGTACCTCAAACCCTGTATATATCCCAAATGATAAACACAAGACTTGAGGATGAGACTGGATCAAATAAACTAAGAAATGTATGACGTTCGTTTGGTCTGCGAAACCATTTTATTTGCCGATAATTTTCCCTATATAACACAAGAAATTAAATAGGGTTTATATTAAGCTAGTTTCGGAAAAGCTTCTTATAAGGAGAAGCCCTACAGTTAATTATATCTTAAATGACCAAAGTCTCCTGTCGGTGCTATTTTGGGGGCTTGTGGGGAGTTGCCCATAAGAAGCTGTCGGTCACCGGAATCGAAATCCCGTCGCCCTTTTCGGAAGAACGTTGAAGTATGAAATCAAGCTGACCCCATATTTTTCATAATTTAAAATGAAAGAGCACTTCTATTTAGTTTTAGAAAAATATAAAATCAAACTGACCCCATATTTTTTATAATTTAAATGAAATAGCATTGTACTAAGTATGAAATCAAACTGACCCCATATTTTTCATAGTTTAAAATGAAAGAGCACTGTACCTGGGTATGAAATGAAACTGACCCCATATTTTTCATAGTTTAAATGAAAGAGCACTATACCTCAAACTGTATCTATCCCGAAGGATAAACACAAGACTTGAGGATGAGGCTCGATCAAATAAACTAAGGGATCCCGAAGGATAAACACAAGACTTGAGGATGAGGCTCGATCAAATAAACTAAGAAAAGTATGAGGTCCGTTACCGAAGGATAAACACAAAACTTGAGGATGAGGCTCGATCAAATAAACTAAGGAAAGTATGACATTCGTTTGGTCTGTAAAACCTTTGTATTTGCCAACAAGTTCCTTTATTTAATATAAAGGATTAAATAGGGTTTATATTAAGCTGGGTTTGGACATTCTTCCTATAAGGGCAAGCCCCTATAGTTAATTACATCTTAAATGACCAAAGTCACTCTCGATAAAAATCAGGAAACATTATCTTCAAGAAATTTCAAAGGGTAGGACTTTTCAATGAAATCGGACGTAGAGGTGTGAAAGGGGATTGGTTCAAATTTGGAACATTTTATTGTAGAATCCAAAGGAGGAAGAACTAGGGGATGTCATGGATCCTAGAGGAGAACCTCGGTGACTTCCCAAGTTATCCTAATGTTTGGTTTAAATTTAGAGGAGAAAATTTTAAGTGTTTCATTCTGCCAATTTTATTAGTTATGGCTTATATTTGTGTGAAACAATCACACAAATAGCCTGGAAGATAGAAGGATTTAGGTCGTGACAAACGACAACCTCGGAGTCCTAAGATGAGTTAGGGCTTATATTGTATACCAGAGCTATGCAAACGCCTAAAGATGATGTGAGGATTTACGTTACGTAAGCAAGCAACCTCGAAGTCCTATGGCTTTATTGTTTAAGTCTAAGCAAGGAAGATTGGTTTAGCTAGGGAAGATAGGTTTTGCTGTTGAAGATGGTCGTGGTGCCCACCATGCTTAGCTCCAAGTCCTCACCGCAGACATGTTTTGTTGTTGAAGATATCCGTGCTGCCCACCATGCTAGCTCCAAGCTCCTTGCCGCAAAGACAGGTTTTACTGTTGAAGATGGTCGTGCTGCCCACCATGCTAGCTCCAAGCTCCTGCCGCGATGGGAAGACAGATTTTGCTGTTGAAGATGGCCGTGCTGCCCACCAAGCTAGCTCCAAGCTCCTTGCCGCAACGAGTTTTAGTTATCTAGTGTGTCAAGTTATAATGTCAAATCAGGTGGCCCTATGGTTGAAGTTCTTTAATTCTAGTGTGTCAAGTTATAATGTCCATGCTAGCTCCAAGCTCCTCGCCGCGATGAGTTTGAGTTTTCAAGTGTGTCAAGTTATAATGTCAAATCAGGTGGCCCTATGGTTGAAGTTCTTTAAATTTTATAGAGGGCATATTAAAGTTGATTAGAGCAACAGTGGGCCCTATGGTTGAAGTTCTTTAAATTTTATGAGGGCATATTAAAGTTGATTAGAGTGACACCAGTCCCTATGGTTGAAGTTCTTTAAATTTTATGAGGGCATATTAAAGTTGATTAGAGCGACACCAATTAGTATGTTTGAAGTTCTTTAAATTTTATGAGGGCATATTAAAGTTGATTAGAGCGACACCGGTTTGGTGAAGTTCTTTAAATTTTATGAGGGCATATTAAAGTTGATTAGAGTGACACCGGTTAGGATCTAGTTCTTTAAATTTTATGGGGGCATGTTAAAGTTGATTAGAGCGACACAGGTTAGGATCCTACATAAATTTTATGAGAGCATATTAAAGTTGATTAGAGCGACACCGGTTAGGATCCTACGGTTCTCTCTAAATTTTATGAGGGCATATTAAAGTTGATTAGAGCGACACCGGTTAGGATCCTACGGTACCTTAAATTTTATGAGGGCATATTAAAGTTGATTAGAGCGACACCGGTTAGGATCCTACGGTTCCCACGTTCCGGTATGAGGGCATATTAAAGTTGATTAGAGCGACACCGGTTAGGATCCTACGGTTCCCTCGTTCAGGCATATATCAAATCAGGTGGTCCTATGGTTGAAGTTCTTTAAATTTTATGAGGACATATTAAAGTTAATGAGCGACACCGGTTAGGATCCTACGGTTCCCTTGTTCCGGCACTCTATTGTATTCACTTAGTCCAAATGAACTTACTAAACCCAACTTAATGAGTTCCATAATTTCATTTAAACCGTACGAAGCCTCGTTAGCAACCATAGGTTACCTCCTCTGAGGGATTCCCGATCATCCGATAAAGACATCTTAATTTAGTTACAATTGTAGTTTTGTGTGATGCTTGTGATTAACTTTTGAGTTGTTTTATATTTTGAATATTGTGGCGATGGATTTTATCTTGGTTTATTTTAGTTTTGGTTTTGGTTTTGGTTTTGATTTTAGTTCTGTGGCTATCCTGATGGTTTTAGTTTTCATGCAGGGTGGCAACTTTGTTTAGCATGCAAATTTGCAGGTATAAAAGTATAGTATGAAAGTACAAGAAAGACAACACTAATTTGCAGGTATAAAAGTATAGTATGAAAGTACAAGAAAGACAATGCTGAAAACTATAAAAACATACCTGGCGAGTCTTCTTGTTCCACCACCTGAAACTTAAAATGCATGTTAAGGCATTTATGGAGAGCAGGAAAAGTAAAGCTTTGGTAGTTTTCCTAACCCTATGTTGTATTTTTGTAAGTCCTTAAAAGTTTAATTAAGGATTATTTCATTTAGCAAAGTATATTAAGTTTAATAGACCCTGAGGTATCCAAAAAGTTAGGAGGAGGAAGCATGTCAATGCCTCTCACATGGTGAAAAGCCTCGAGTCCATTTAAACTTATTATGTTGCTTAATGGTTCATCCTGTGAATATCACTAATGCTCAGTGAACATTGATGTCTTAATTATCCCTAAGAAAGGGGTAATTATCATTTATCATTTAATTTAGAAATTATGTGAGTGAATTTCCTTAAAGGGCAAGTTGGTGTAACCTGGACACTTAGCCAAATTTTTTTTATTTAGACTTAGTGGTGTTTCAAGAATGTTTGATTATGTTATGTTTATTTCTCTAATCCTCACTTAGTCAATTTTGATTTGGCCTAAGTCACCACTAAGCCCTTAACACTTAGGTGAGTGTCTTAATTAGTTTTAGGTTAAGCTTTAAGTGGTCTTGATTCATGATTTGAATTTTATTTGAAAATCAAAATAAGGGTATTAAATTGATTAATTATTGACTTCAAAATTCATACCCCGTTTAATTTTATTTGAAAATCAAGATAGGGGTATTAAATTGATTAATTATTGACTTCAAAAGTTATACCTTTATTTGAAAATCAAAATAGGGGTATTAAATTGATTAATTATTGACTTCAGAAGTCATACCCCTATCTAGGTGAGTGTCTTAATTAGTTTTGAAAATGGTTAAGCTTTAAGTGATCATGATTCATGACTTGGATTTTTTGAAAATCAAAATAGGGGTATTAAATTGATTAATTATTAACTTCAAAAGTCATACCCCTAAGTGAAAATCAAAATAGGGGTATTAAATTGATTAATTATTGGCTTCAAAAGTCATACCCCTAAGTCGAAAATCAAGATAGGGGTATTAAATTGATTAATTATTGACTTCAAAAGTTATACCCCTAAGTCGAAAATCAAAATAAGGGGTATTAAATTGATTAATTATTGACTTCAAAAGATACCCCTAAGTCCTAATCAAAATAGGGGTATTAAATTGATTAATTATTGACTTCAAAAGTCATACCCCTAAGTCCAGAATCAATTAATTTTAGGAAACTTCCAAATTTTAATAATTTATAAATTTATTAACTTAATTATGAAAGTGTGATTGGTTTCTACCAATCAACCCCTTATATTTCAAACATCAAATAAGTTGATTAAGATCAGAGGTTGCCCATTTCCCTCCTTGACATAAGCCTAAATGTTAATTAAGGCTAAATTTCCAAAATTACACATTTGCCCCTAAGGCTCTAACTTTCATAATTTATCAAATTCAATTCAAATGACTTTGAAATTTTTATCCTACCTCATTCATGGGACAATTTGTCAAATTCAATTCAAATGACTTTGAAATTTTTATCCTACCTCATTCATGGGTCAATTGAGACATCAGAGAAAACTTTGAAATTTTTATCCTACCTCATTCATGGGTCAATTAAGACATCAGAGGAGAAAATGTGATTTCTCAAATTTTTATCCTACCTCATTCATGGGTCAATTAAGACATCAGAGGAGAAAATGTGATTTTTTAGAATTTAATTTATTTTATATAATTATTTTCATGCAAGAATAGGATTTTTCAAAAAAAATTCCTAACTGAACCAAGGTAAATTCTAATCCTTTGAAATTTTTACTGAAGGTAGACCTAAACTAGAGAAGACTTTTGACCAAATTTTATGATTTTTAGAATTCTGTGTGATTTATCAAAATTATTATAAACTATGGGTAATTTAATAAAAATAAAATATGTTAAATGATGAAAATTAAGTTTTGTTGCATTGAAAAATCTCTCTAACGTTAGAGAACCCAGAGAAGCAAATTTCATATTTTTCTAATTTTTCTTTGATTTATTGGAATTATTTTAGTGAAAACTCATTTTTAGCCTTTAAAAATTAATTTTAAGCTTTGAAATTCAATATCTTTATTTAAAAAATCAGGAAAAATATTCTAATTGTTCCTAAGTGATTAGGAAGCAATTTAGAACATTTCCATGACTTTNAAGCTCGATTTCAGGTGTTGGTCTAGAGCTATGGTGGAGGCTATTTCAGAGGGTAATTTGATGGGGCTTTGTCTTCTCTTGATGTTGTGAGGGTGTGGGCACAAGAAATTGAAGTTTGGTGGAGTTTTGAGAGATGTCCTATTTCTGCCCTAATTTTTAAGCTCAAAATTAGGGTTATACAGGGGGAATCAAGGCAGTGGAGTGATTGGAATGGGCTGTGGAGATCTCAAGGAAGCTCTATGAGTGATTTGGGAGGCTCTCTTTGAGAAAAATTTAGCACACATTCCATGGCCGTGGAGGTGAGTTTTTATAAAAATGGCCATGGGGTGGCTCTTTGGGCACAAGTTTTTGTGCATTGTGGTGCATAGGTGGAGAGCAGAGGAGCTCTTCAATTTGATTAGGATGAGTTGGCCTTTAGGTTTGATTTTGGTTGAGGTGCCACGGGGGTGGCTCTCAGTTTTGAGCTTTTCTAACCACTAGTCTGGCCGGCTGGCCAGCTGGCCAGGGGGAGGTGGCTAGGAGCTCAGGGAACCCAGGGGAAAATGTCACAGCAATTTAGTGCAATAATACCTAATTTTGGTAAGGATATCTTAAGAACATGAATTTTTGGAAATAGTATCCCTTAATTTGGGGGACCTTTGGTCCATGACATGATCTAGGTGGTTTCATAGTGTTTGTACTGGTCACTAAGTCCAATTAATGGCTGGGGTGGAGTAAATTTTGTGACTTTAGGGTGGTTAGGTCACTTTTAGTGCATGGGTCCAAATGGGTGGAAATGACCAAGTCTTGGGTTTTTTCTAGGCTAGCCATGTAAATTGGCCCAATTAATTATTTCACTTGGTGTATATGATCATAAGGAACAACTTTGGTGAAGGATGGAAGTGGTTTTGAGCTCAATTTAAGGGACTGGTGTAGATGATCACAAGAAATCTTGGTGAAGGATGGAAGTGGTTTTGAGTTCAATTGAAAGGTCAATTTGAAGGAATTTTGAACTTAAATCAAAAGGATGGAAGTGGTTTTGAGCTCAATTGAAGGATCAATTTGAGGGAATTTTGAACTTTAATAAATTTGGTCATGTTAGGCTAGGCTTGGGTCTAGCTTGGGTTAGCCTTGGGCTAAGTTCAAATTTATTGTTTTAAATGGTCAATAAGTACTTTATGAACAGTTTTAAACATGAATTGGATGCCAATTTGTAGGTTAAGGATATCAATTGGGTAAATTTTGGGGACTTAGCCAATTTGGGGCTAAATTTGGGAATTTTGGATTTAGGCCAAAATCAAATGGATTTGAGGCTTCACCAAGGCCAATTGATGGTTGATTTTGATGTATAGGAATGTTATCAAAATTTTGCAATATTAATTGGGGTCAATTGACTAGGCTATAGGTTCAATTTGGTAAGATTAGGTCATATCGTCAAAATTAGGGTTTTGACCTAAATCAAAATTGGGCTCAAATAATGTGCCAATTAAGCTTGGACATGTTTTATTTTGGTCATATAAAAAGTGAATTTGAGTTTAGGATTGAAATTGGGGTAAATTTAGATCAAATTAATGGACATTTGAGTTGGATTTGCGAAAATTTTGGCCTGGTTAATTGAGATCAAATTGATGGACATTTGAGTTGAATTTGGGGAAATTTGGACCCTTAAATGGCAAATTTGGGGATTTTGGTTAAAGATGGTCAAATTGGCCAAATTGGGTCATGTGGTAGTTGAGATAAATGAAATTGGGAATATGTGGGATTTATTGAGATTTTTTGGGAATTTTTGGAATGTTTGGGATTTTGGGTTATGGAGGGGTATTTTGGTAAATTGGCCATCTTTGGAGATTTTGGGTAATTTTGGATAATTTGTAGGTTTTCAAAAGGTTTGAAATAAATTTTGATCAAATTTGTGCATTTTTGGGTAAACTTGGTAATTTTGGCAAAGTTTAGGTTTTCAATGGTGTTTAGGTAATTTGGGTTGCTTAGGGGCAAAAGGGTAGGTTGGGTATCTTCATAGAGTTGGAGTGCCAACTACCATCAATAAGCCATGGACCAATGGAAACCCCATTTTGGGTCCTCTATGTAGTGTTCTTAGCTAAACCATAGCCCTAGGGCTAGTAGGTTTAGGGGACCATCTACATGAGTATCCCAAAAGATCAAGGGACCTAGACTAGAAATTTGAGTTCAGGGTTGTGAGTGATTGTGGGTGCAAATAAGTGTAGTGAGTGCCTCAGCTCCAGGCCAACACCCAGGGGGTCAACCTTAAGGTCCAGCAGTTCTAAGAGTGACTCATCTTGAGTTTCCCCCATAGTGACCCCACCTACTAAGTATTAAGAGGTTAAGACCAACATGTGGAACTTCAAGTTGAGTAGAGAAGAGTTTGGAATTTCTAGTGGTGAGGGTGCCTTTTCTAGTTTTCTAAGAATAGTTAATATGAAAATCCTATGGCTAGACCTTAGGCTACTAAAGAGGAAAAAAACTAAGCCTCAACTAAAAATGAGGTCAACAAATGGACCCCCAATAGGTGCGGTGTGCTGGGCAAGCACACCGCGCGTATTGGCTTTGACCGAGGAGATCAACAAAAACCAATACAAAATCCTAAGTCAAAAGATCTGGAAGTATGCATAAAGTTGTGTGTGTGATTTGTTTCTGCTGCAAAATTAGCAGGTGGGTGTTTGATAAAGTCAAGAAGTAGGGACTCTCGCTGGGGATTGGAGAGTGGACTTTGAGTTATGAAATTTTAAAATGTTCTAGAGGATGGGAACCAGTATGCAAGTGTTGGCCCCGAGGTGGGAATTGAAATTTATATATCAATTCAAAAAGAGAGAGAGAGTTAGAATGTGAGAACTGACCTTGAATGTAATGAATCAGAAATATGAAAATGAGAATTAAATTGTATATCAATTCTCAAAAGAGAGTGTCGGAATGTAATGACCGACCTCGAATGTAATGAATCAGAAATGTAGGACTGAGAATTGAAATATATTTTAATTCTCAAAAAAGAGGGTCAGAATGTAAGGACCGACCTCGAATGTAATGAATGAATCAGAAATATGAAAATAATGTAAGGACCGACCTCGAATGTAATGAATCATAAATGTGAAAATGAGAATTGAAATGTATGTCAATTCTCAAAAGAGAGTGTCGGAATGTAAGGACCCCCTCAGATGTAATGAATCTGAAATGTGAAAAATGAGAATTGAAATGTATATCAATTCTCAAAAGAGAGTGTCAGAATGTAAGGAGCGACCTTGAATGTAATGAATCAGAAATATGAAAATGAGAATTGAAATGTATATCAATTCTCAAAAAAAGAGTGTCGGAATGTAAGGACCGACCTCGAATGTAATGAATCAGAAATGTAGGACTGAGAATTAAAATGTATGTCAATTCTCAAAAGAGAGTGTCAGAATATAAGGACCAAACTCGAATGTAATGAATCAAAAATATGAAAATGAGAATTGAAATGTATATCAATTCTCAAAAGATAGTGTTGGAATGTAAGGACCGACCTCGAATGTAATGAATAAAAAATGTAGGACTGATTCAGAAATGAGAATTAAAATGTAGGTCAATTCTCAAAAGAGAGTGTCGGAATGTAAGGACCGACCTCGAATGTAATGAATCCGAAATGTGAAAATGAGAATTGAAATGTATATCAAATCTCAAAAGAGAGTGTCGGAATGTAAGGACCCACCTCGAATGTAATGAATCAGAAATGTAGGACGGATTCGGAAATGAGAATTGAAATGTAGGTCAATTCTCAAAAGAGTGTCAAAATGTAAGGACTGACCTCGAATGTAATGAATAAGAAATGTAGGACTGATTCGGAAATGAGAATTGAAATGTAGGTCAATTCTCAAAAGAGGGTGTCGGAATGTAAGGACCGACCTCGAATGTAATGAATCTAAAATGTAGGACTGATTTGGAAATGAGAATTGAAATGTAGGTCAATTCTCAAAAGAGAGTGTGGGAATGTAAGGACCGACCTCGAATGTAATGAATCAAAAATGTAGGACTGATTCAGAAATGAGAATTGAAATGTAGGTCAATTCTCAAAAGAGGGTTTGTAGTGTTGAATTTACAGAAATGTATCATGTGAAAAAGGTTGATCCTGTTAAAGGAGATCTGTGAAGCTTTGTGAGTTTTTGTGTAGAATGTGAAATTTTGCGGGAATATGCAGAGAGCTAGCATAGATAACGATGGTTGTGCTACGCGCACAAAGAGTAGAAAATTTCGAAAATGGAAGAATCCACTCAATAAGTTTGTTTTATTTTCTTGTTATTTTTATCACATTTTAATTTTTCAAAATATTTTTTTATAGTTTTAATTTTAATTTGTTGATTTTCAAAAGAAATTTGTTTTGTTATTTACTCATTTGTGATTATTTATCATTTATGTTTTATTTATTGTTGAAGATTTTTTATTTCGTTCCTTGTTCATTGAAATTTTGAACCATCGCATGGTTCGCGGCTTTCATCCATCGCACAAAAAGGCAACTGACAAAAAGGCACAATTTGAGAGAAATTCCCATTAATTTGCTCTAAAAGAGACGCCATAAATCAGACATAGACTAACGCCTCAAAAGGTACATTATGTAATCCATGTCAAAATACATTGAGAATCATCTCATGTTGTGAATACATCATAGACTGAACATATCAGATACATGTCATGCTGTTAAAAGAAAGAATGTGACCCCTCTGTACCAGGTATGTTGAGCTCCTGATCAAGCAGACCTTCTAAGTCATGCTCCAGGATAAGAGTTCCCTTCACATGTACTTAGAGGTACAACCTTCTCTCAGCTCGTACAGAAATAACTCCTCCAATTCTGGGTTCTGCTGGAATCCATACGGTATTTTACTGTTGTCCATTCTGCGGAATGTTACAGACACCCTACGGTGTCGTACTCCTGGAATGCAATGTTTGGCAATGTCTGCACCGTTGCCTTTAAGAATGAGCACTGAACTGACCGGAAGAGGAATCTCCACAGAACCTCTGAATTCACTAGGGCCAACGATATCAATTTTTTTCCTAAATAGGATATTGCTTTTTCTTAGAAATGAGACCGTGCAAAAAGTTCTCACAAAATCATGATGATCGATGTGCGGGGGAATGCAGTCACCTTCTTCATAAATGTTAATGAGTCAACTGATGGGAATGTAAGTAGTAGGTAGAATATTCTACTTGACCATTCCTTGAGCATCCATTTTATCATTGGTGGTAACGGATCCACTTGGTCGTATATGAGGATCCCAGGCGGATTCCACTGTCTGTCATTCGTGAAGTTGTAGCAATAGCTGCATTGGATGGTGATTCTTCCCTTTCCCCTCATCCATTTCTTTGGCTTGGAATATGTCCTCTCCATGGGAAGGGCTGCTCGGCCTCTATCTCTTAAATCAAAGATGCAGTCCAGAATACTTTTTTCATCAGTCTCGGAGAAAACCCTGGTATATAGCTCCAGGCCTTCCAATATGTTGACGAACTTCCCCTGAACTTTTTCATAAAAATTGAATTCTCTTTATTTACTATGTTTATCTTGTAGTATTCTACTATAACAGCGGTTGGCAGCTGTCGCGAGCATTCATTCCTTCGAGCATCGGTGAGAACCCAAATTGGTGCTGGTTGATCCGAAACATGAGATTCAGCCTCTAGTGGGGATGTATGACCCTGAGCCCCATGGTACATGCTGATCCGTCCTCAGCAGGACATATGGTTCATCTGTCGCGAAGTCTGGAGTCTGAGACTCATTGGTTCTTGAAGTGTACTCTTCCAATGTACTGAAATGTTATAGATGCAGAACATTGAATTTCGGGCATTCTACAAATTCGCCCGTAATTGATGTCCAGGCTGGTACCTCAACGTTGCATGTTGGATAACCCTTGCATAAGATATCTGGAACTGGGAGCACATCTGATTCTGTCACAAATCCTAACTCTTCATCTGTAGTGGGCAGGCTGTCAGAAGTTTCTTTTAGATCTAGGTCGTAAATATGTCCCTCAAGAATGGGGGTAAGAAAATTGTTCACGTCTCTCTAGCGTTTGTGTTCCTGTCGCAGAAAGTCTCTCTGCTTCTTTCGGCTGGCGTTTCTGCGCTGCGTCCTGTGGAGCAGAGTATTCGGTAATCGTTCATTCCAGGCAGCTATCAGTTCTTTGCTGGAGTAGCCACCATGGAAGGCAGACGGCTGGGCCCCTCCATCGGATTTCGTTCCGCTATCACGTTTTTACTTTTGTGTGACACATTGTCTTGACTGGTTACCCTCAACAATGAAGGCAGTCCCTCCTTTTCTTTAATGTTGACTACGTCCACTAGAGGACCCTCGTAGTCCATATCAACTTGGTTGAAATCCATGTTGAAATCTATGACACCTCCTTGAGGCGCCATCTCTTCATTCACTGCAACGTTCCAGCCGCCCTGGAAGGCAAAGATCAGCCTCTATCCTAAAATTTTTCTGCAAACAACAGGAAAAACGTCAGTGGGCCGAAGCTTGGCATGAACAATAACAAAACAAGGTATTTATTAAAGTAAATTTTAGTTTGTTTTTGTGAAGAGGATTATTCACTTTATGTGTGAGTTTCGTTTATTTTAGTAGGGTATTTAAATTCAAAAGTAGAAAAGAGAACGTGTGAAGTTCAAAAAAAAAATTTTTCTCAAAATTTTCTTATAATCAAGTTAATTACAAAATTTGGACCCGGTCATAGACATTTGGCCATATAGATAACCCTAAAATAATCAAATTTTCAAAGTTTCAAAGAAAACAGAGGCAAGCGACATTGAGCAGCATCAGGTAGAATCTTTCTTTGGTTGTTCATCGTTGTCTGCTGAAGTAGCCTCTATTCTTTCATCCGTGATGTGTATAATTTCTGGCTGGCTAATCTCTGGAGAAGCCAATCTCGGTGCTTGTGATTGCCCCTGAATGGTGGTCATGGCGGTCATAGCTGCAGTCATCTCTTCTATTCTTTTCTCTAATAGAATGACTTGCTCATCCCTTAGGAAGATAACCCTACGTAGTTCATCTACGGCGTTCTCTTTGGTGTGAGGTTGAGCCTCACGAGCAGATGTGGTAGCTCTGGTTTTTCACATGGACATCCATGAAATCCTCCTCCAGGTAATCATTGTAATCAAAATCTTCATTGTCAATATTGACAGAAACTCCGTGCTCTCGAGATAGCTCGGAAATCTCAATCCTGAGTTTCTCAACTTTCTCTTCAATTATTGATTCCTTGATTGCTTTAATATCTAGAGGACCATGGTGGATATCCTCTACTTGTTCCTCCATCTCGCTGGCTATTGTCGCGATGATGTCAGATATTTCAGGCACTGGTTTTACTTCCTTTCCTGTAGGCTCACTAAATTGTGTCGGTGCAGCGACCTTGGGTACCCATACCCTCTTCTTTTTTGACGATGATGTCTCAGGACGGGACGTCTTAGTAGAAACATTGATATGTCAAGGGAAGGTATGCTCCCCGTGTTGTAAACCGGCTACAGTGTCAAATAATCGCTTTGTTTTTATCTCTGGGATTGCATAAATGACGGGTAAGATCTTCAGACCCAGTCTCGACTTAACCATTTGACGGCCTATGGTCCTGGTGGCAGTATGATCAGTAGTAATCACTGCAGTATCAACTTTGTTCCCTAAGCGAAGCCAAACGGGAATGCCAGTAGGCGATCTCCAGTTGTCTTACGGGATTGTCTGGCGGATTTCGCGCCTTTCAAAATTTCCTTCTTCATGCGAGGATAAATTGCATCTCCCACTCATTTAAGTAACTCACTAACAGAAAATCCTTCTTTGGTATTAAGCCTTCTAAAAATTGCGCCAACTCGAGTGATAGAAGTGAATTTCTTTTCCTCCTCACTGTGTCCATGAAATGATGGTAATGCGGCAACGCTCCTCCGGATACTCTAATATCAATCAGTATCTGTCAGAGGATGGAATCGACTCCCTCGTAGGAGTGGATAAATTTCTGGTAGCACTTCTTCATCTTGATGAGGTTCCTCCTCAATGGGTGTCTCCTCGAGAACAAGGGCATTAATGGCCCTACGAACTCATCTATTGTGGTTCCTCCTTTGAGTTCGGGTCAGTGGTATGTCGGCTATTTTTCTTTCAAAAATAAGATTTTAANGTCCGATTTTGGTTGAATTCAATAATTATATAACTAGTTGTTTATCATTTTTAAATATGTTTTATACTCTCTATCTATCTCTCTCATATGTGTGTATGCATATGTATGTACGTGTGTATGTGCGTGTGTGTGTGTAATTTATTTATTCTTGTTTACGAGGGTTGGTCCTGCAAGCCAACCGTTTAAATTTCACAAATTAGGCAACCATATAGCACCCATCAAAAACATAATTGGCGTGGCATATATAACCAACTGACCCTTTTTATACGTATTGCGTCGCGTACTCAGATTAGTTGGTTGGGCATCTGTTTTGGCGCATGAGAGATGGCGTGACTCGAGTAACAGCCTNTTTGTGAATACCGATTCTCGAAACTTTTAAAAAAGGGTTAGAGTTGTTAATGATCTAGGGGTGAAAGGGCATCACATTAATTGAATGTTGATTTTATATTTCAGCTATAAACTAATATGTTCAATGGTTATCTTGCATCATTGTCTGTTACCCCTCGTCTCGAACTAATAGGCCACCTCAATATTTCATATGCTCATTCAACAAATTGTGTATCTTATGTATCAAGAGAAACAAAAGGAGCATCTGTTTAAGCATTTCTATAACATCCACCTTCTACCTTTAAATTCAAACTTTAACATATACATATCACTATTGTAAACCCTATGAATTTTCCATAAAGAAATGTGCTACATTCTTGTGTTATCGAATTTAAATCCACATAATTGATATAAGCTGAAAGCCAATTCCAACAACCTTTAAGGATTAAATAAACATCCCTCCAAAGTTTTAGTTTGTACATTCAAATAAGGCAACGAGAGGTACGGGAATTATAATTCCAAAGTAAATATTCAAATCAAAAATAATCTTTTATTTCATGCATTTAAATGAAGCAGCAATATGCATAGAATCAGCCCCCATCTGTTTATTTAAAAGCAAACTATCGGTCTCAATATATTTTCAAATAGAAGTAGCAAGAATTATAAAAACAGACCCCAAACATGTGTTAAAATGATCTCCTATATATGTTCAAACAAGGGAGCACCAAAGAGAACCAAAATCAAATTCCAAATTCATTTTTCAAACCTTAAAAATGACTGTTAGCAAGTATTCGAACAAAGTACAGCAAAGAACGTTAAAAACTGAGTCCCAAATGTATATTTTCAAACCATAAAATGAATTCCAGCATATATTAAATAAAGGGGAGCAAAGGGAGCAAGAA
>JXCR01138713.1:17192-57342 GCA_002079205.1 Phalaenopsis hybrid cultivar | reverse complement strand
TATATATATATATATATATATATATATATATATATATATATATATATATATATATATATATATATATATATATATATATATATATATATATATATATATATATATATATAATGTAGTTTTAATTTTGTGAAAATAGTATCTTTTATTTTTTTTGAAAATGATGAGACCGAGTAGACCTCATATATCTAATAGTTTAAATAGTTGAGCACAATACCCTAAATGATATATCATCTCGGAAGATGATCGTATCACCTATTAGTAGGCTTAACTATCTAAACAAAAGTTTATGACTCTATTTTTTGGTCTGCGAAATTTATAACCAACAAATTCCCCTATCTAATATAGAAATTAGATAGGGTTTAGATTAATCTGGGTTCTTAAATTCCCAATAAGAGCAAGCTCCTATAGTTAGTTACATCTTAGACAACCGAAGTTACCTAAGAAAACTCTCGATAATGATCAGAGATTTTATCTTCAAGAATCCAACGTTCATGTTTCCATGATTGTTCATAAGAAAAGTCAAATGGGATAGGTTCAAATAGGAATAGTTATTCTCAGGATCTAGAGGAACGAAAAGTAGGAGATGTTGAAGATACTGAAGTAGATTCAGTAACATCTCAAAGTAATCTATGGTTTGGCTTTACATCTTTGAAAGAGAAATTATTTGATGTTTCAGTTCTGCAAATTATTTAGATATTCGGGACTTATATTTGTACATCATATGCAAATAGCCCAAGAAAATGTGAGGATTTATGTCATACTAAACGACGACCTCAGAATCCTAAAAGGTTTAATACTTATATCATACAATATAAAAATCATAGAAAGTCCTAAAAGATAATGTGAGAATTTACGTCGTGCCAAATGAACAACCTCAACGTCCTATGAGTATGTTATTTAAATCTATCGAGGTTCTGCATAAGCTCATCCTTCAGTCTTTGGTAGTTGTCCCGATCGTTGTCTGCAGATGAATCGTCAACCGACCATGTCGTCGTCTCATTCTGAGAAGAGGAGAGAGAGAATAAAGAGTAATAAAAAAAAACCATGCCTCGAACGGCCTATCCTAGGGGACTGCACTAACATACTAGAAAGGTAGCAACTAAAGCATGAATACTGGTAAATTTATATAGTTCAAAAAAGAACAAACAAAAAAGACTATGCTATAAAATGTGATAGGAAAGTGCATGAGACATGTAGCGAAGTATAGTATAGTACAGAATAAAAGAGAATATGCAAGAAATAAAGTACGAAAATTAAATAAATAAAAGTGTACGTGATCAAATTTCGCTAAAGCTTCAAAACAGATTGCGATTGTATGATATAAATGGGTCAGGTAAACATTTGTAGATTATAAAAGAAAGATTAAATGATGAGCATATGAAAGTCTCAAAATGGGATATTAGATTTCAATTTGGGGATAGGCTCACACTAGACCACTTTTCTCTCTATCTCGATCCCACAGGCAACTGATATATTGGGGTCAACCTATCAACATCAACTGAAGGCCACCAACGAATCACCCCTATAATCAGACAATCTTAAACCCTGTCATTTAGTGAANTATATATATATATATATATATATATATATATATATATATATATATATACATATTGCAACCGGACGAACCAGGGAAGACCAAAAATACCTATGCAACCGGAGACCCACGCTCCTAGCGAATAAGTAGCATGCTTAGTGTCATTTGACTACTCCCCCCCTGCTCAGGTCGAGTTTGAGTATGGGCTAAATTACCTCCGTTGTAACTAGGCACCGTAGGGGTACAATATGTAATTGTATTTAAACGCCATCTTATAAGTATGAGGTCCATTTCATAAATACAATTTTTGATCTTAAATACTTTGTTCTCTCTCTCTCTGCCCTCCTACAACGTTTTAATCCTCGGGCGTGTCACCTGGACTGATTTAGATTCAACATCCTAAAAAGTGCGGTGAGCGTAGAGGCACTCGTCAATAATACAGGGAGCACCGAGGTCCCAGAGGGAAGGGAGGGACCAAAGGGTAGTAACGAATATAGAACCATCGCGAGACAACATAGATGAACACTTGTAGAGAGAAATGTAGGAGATGAGGACAAAGATCATGGAAAAAGTGACGGGCCAGGTCATCGAGGTCATGATGGTCGTCACAGACCTAGCAGAAGATTGAACCCCACAAAAGCAGAACCCACCTCAAAAGAAGGCACCGGGGCACAATAGCTGGAAGGCGAACCTCAACCCTGAGGTTGCCAACAACTCCCAGTACTAGGACAACGCTGGATCCACACAAGTAGAAAGGCAACCAGCAGAGCGCGCCAAAATGCCGCGACAACTAGAGAAGGATTTCTCCCTCCAATTATCTGGGGCTGAACCCCAGAAATATTCAAACTGGCTGCCTTGAAAGCATACAAAGAACGATCAGATCCCAACGACCATATCACTACATTTGAGTCGGTCGTGTGCTTACTCAAAATCTCAGATGAGTTCAAGTATCTGTTATTTTTCAACACCTTGAGGTCTTTACCCTTGAAGTGATTCCATGGGCTCTCGATCGGAAGCATTAGTACTTTCGCCAATTTTAAGAGATTGTTCTTAACACAATTCACCAGCTCCCAGAGACCCACAAAGACCGTCTAGGCCTTGTGATACCAATTAATCTTCTTAGCTTACAGCCAACAGAGGAGACATGGGTATACTACCATCTAGCATCAATGCCAGCTCTAAAAAGCAAAGACGACGTGTACTACTGTTTATAGGAGCAACAAGAAACACAAAAAAAAAGACCCAAAATGGGTATCCAAAACTCAAGATATAGACTCATATATATGTTAGAATAATGTACGCAAAATGAGCAAAAATTGAACATCAAAACAAATATTCAAAACCAAAGTTTAATCTTCCATGTGCATTCAAATTAGGGAGCAGCAAAAAGCTTAGAGAACCAGTCCCCAAATAATATTCAAAACTAGAAAATGCATCTCCAACATATATATTCATATAGAGACTACAAGAAGCACAGAGAACCGACCCCCAAATGATATTCAAAATTAGAAACGCATCTCCAACATATGTATTCATATAGGGACTACAAGAAGCACAGAGAACCGGCCCCCAAATGATATTCAAAATCAAAAAACACATCTCCAACATATGTATTCATATAGGGACTACAAGAAGCACAGAGAACCGGCTCCCAAATGACATTCAAAATCAGAAAACGCATCTCCAACTTATATATTCATATCAAGGACAGTGATGAGGATAAAAATCGAGCCCCAATATATAGTTATTTAGAACACCAACATATTCCAGAGGTTATATCCGAATAAAGGGGCATCAAGAAGATCAAAACAGGTCTCGAATCTTTGTTAGATCTAAAAGAAAGTTCTCCACATATATATACAAATAGATCATTAAAAGGAGCAGCAAAAACAGCTCTCAACTCTCATTAGATCTAAAAGAAAGTTCTCCATCTTATAATCTCATAGGTAGTATCACATGAATAACTAATTCAGAAATTGAATCAACACCCTAAACTGATTTGAAATTGATTCTATAGTGTTAAAGGAGGCAGCAAAGGAAGCATAAAATTATAGCCCCAAATAGTTATTCCAAAACCATAAGGAAATAATCCTTGTATATGCATTTGAATAAGAACAGAAAGAAGAACAGGAGTTATAGCATTTGATACCCAAAAGATCTCAACACATGAATTCAAATAGGGCCAAACAATATAACTGTGATATTAATATATCAAAATCATGATCAAGAATAACCAATTCTCAAAATAACTGAAATCTGACCTCGATTTCTCACTAGCTCAAGAAATGATAAGAGTAAGAAGAAGTCACGAGATGAAAGCAAACATCATCCTCTTTTTCTCCCCCTTGAGGGAATTTATAGCCATCGAGAAGGCCAGAGCTCACCGGCGGTAAAAAGAAAGGGAGGTGACCTCAAAGGGCAAAGAGAACATTTAAATTCAAGAACAAACAGGTTACTGGACTCGTTTAGGCGGGAAAGTTTGTTACAACAGGCTACCGGCGAGGCTGCCGGTGAGGCTACCAGCGACGAAAGCTCTGAAAGAGAAGGGATGACCGACAAACCGGCAAGGGACTCCACGGTTCTGCTAGGGCAAATAACAAAGACACAAGGGAGTTCAGATTTTTAGGTTTTAAAATATTATGTTTTATAAAAAAAAACTTTATCAAATATATTTTTATTTTATTAGAGAAAATATTAACAAAATATTAAATTTTTTGTGATCCACTCGCGCTCGGAGCCCCGACAAATTGGGTATCCTCCCTAGCTAAAATCGACGTCCCGGACACAATAGCACAGTCCGCTTCATCATTTGGAGTCATCTGGACAAAGTCGTCGTTGATCGCATAAAATTAACTTTGATTCGCGTGCGGCACGACAAATGAAATTATTTTGACCTGTCGGAGCCGTTTAACGAGTAAGATGAAAATATTGAACGGTCCTCACATAAGCAACAACCAAAGTCAAATACGATGCTCATAGTGGCAACTCAAACAATGTGCGCGCCACGGTGTCCACCTACGTCTTTCAAATTTCTATAGGAGCTCAATTTGAGCTTCAATAAGTTGGCTTTTCGATCGACTCAATCGAATGTTGAAGATCTAAAACTGTCCATATGAAACTACAAAGAGTGAGGAAATGGCTTGATGTTCTAAAGAGGGGGTGAGTCCCAGTTTAGTCCTCTAAGAGAGTCAAAACCAAAAAACCTTAAGACTAGATCCTAGGTATCTAGAGAAGGGAAAAAGAAGACCTCCAAAATGAGGTCAACAAATGGACCCCCAATAGGTGTGGTGTGCTACACAAGCACAACGCGCCTATTGGCGTTGACCGAAACGATCAACCTGATTCCTCAAGAATGTCCAAGTAACCATACTTGGGACAAATTGAGTGTTAAGTTCGAAGTGAGGTGGAGTACAATTTTTGCTGGGGATGAGTAAATGAATTTTCAAACTGTTGTGGGATTTGAATTTTTGAATGATTTCAAATGTCGATTTTCAAAGTATATTCAAAAGCAATACTCAGAATTTGGCTATGACATTAAAGAATGTGTAGAGAAAAGGAATAAAAAAATGACCCTAATTCTGAAGAATGTGTAGAAAATAAGTGAAACAAAAAAGGACTATATCAACTCAGAATACCGCTAGAGAAGTTACATCCGAGCGGAGATGACAGGAGAATATATGTCACACTAGGAAGGAAAGCACTGGGACTCACATACAACCTAAGTGGTGATAAAGAAAATATGTCTCCTACATTGGGGAGGAAAGCACCGGGAGTCACATCGAACCCAAGAGGTAGCGAAAAGATCAGATTGAGAAGGAAAGCGCAGGGACTCACATCCAACTCAAGAGCTGATTGAAAGGAATCAGAATTTAGGTACTGATTTTGAAATGAGAGTTAAAATTTAGGTATCAATCTCGAAAAGATAATCAGAATTTAGGTACCAATCTTGGAGAAAGGGAATCAGAATTTAGGTACTAACCCCGAAATGAGAGTTGAAATTTGGGTATCAACTACAAAAGAGAATAGGAATTTAGGTGCCGATCTCGAAGAAAGGGAATCAGAATTTAGGTACTGACCCTGAAATGAGAGTTAAAATTTGGGTATCAACATTGAAAAGAGAATCGGAATTTAGGTACCGATCTCGGAGAAAGGGAATCAGAATTTAGGTACTGACCCCAAAATGAGAGTTGAAATTTGGGTATCAACCTCGAAAAGAGAATCAAAATTTAGGTACCGATCTCAAAGAAAGGAAATCAGAATTTAGTTACTGAGCCCGAAATGAGAGTTGAAATTTGGGTATCAAGCTCAAAAAGAGAATCGAAATTTAGGTACATTTCTCGGAGAAAGGGAATCAGAATTTAGGTACTGACCCCGAAATGAGAGTGTATAGAAAGAATGTCGAAACATGTGACGTTTTGCAAAATTGTGAGAGAAGAAATTAAATCCAATGGGATACATAAACAATCAATTTGTGANGTATGTATACACACACACACACACATACATATTGAACATTGAAAAAGTGTCAGCACGAATCACAAAAACATCTCACGAATGATAAAAAGGGTGAAGCAACAACAATGGACATCCAAAAAATACCTGCTCAATCGGACCGATCTGGAGATAAAAAGAGTCATGACACCCAAAGCTTCAAGGGCGGAGACCCCAGCTCCCGACGAATAACTAGCAAGACCGATGTCATTCGACAGTCATTTGATCGAAAGGCGAGTCAAAAATATCGCTTGACTATACGGGCTGAGTTTGAGTATGGACTAAAGTACCCTCGCGATAACTAGGCCTCGTAGAGGTACAATATGTAATTGTATTTAAACCCAATTTTATAAATAAGAGGGTGATTTCATGAATAAAATTTATGCAATTTTTGTTATTAAATACTGTGTTATCTCTCTCTCTCTCCCCTCCAACGATTTAATCCTTGGTGTTTCACCCAGACTGATATGGATTCAACATTCTAAAAAATGTGATGAGCATGTAGGCATGCCATCAACATGATGAGGAGAGTCGTGATCCCATAGGCAAGGGAGTGACCAAAGTGTAGTAGCTAATATAGAACCACCGCAAGACAACATAGAGGAATACAAGAGATGAGAACATGGATCATGGAACAAGTGATGGGCCAGATCGCCAAAGTCATGAGGGCAGTCGTAACTCTAGCAGGAGCTCAAACCCCACAAGAGCAAAACCCACCTCAGAAGGTGACACCGCCAGACAACGAATGGAAGGGGAACCAGCTCTGAGGCTGTCGGTGACTCCGGTACCAGGACAACACAAGATTCGCACCGATGGAAAGGCTGCCAGCAGAGTGCGCCAAAATACCGTACCACTGCATTTGATTCGACCGTGTGATTGCTCAAAAACTTAGATGGATTCAAGTATCAGCTATTCTTCACCACCATGAGGTCTTAACCCTTGAAGTGTTTCCACGAGCTCCTGATCGGAAGCATCGGTTGCTTCACTAATTTTAAGAGGTTGTTCTTGACGCAATTCACCAACATCGAGAGACCCACAAAGATCATCCTGTCCTTGTGGCAACTTAAGCAAGGAGAACTCGAGAGCCTCCAAACTTTTGTCGCATGCTTCTAGTAAGAAATGTTAAAGGTAAAGGACCTCAAAGTCAATACAGTCGTAGCAGCCTTGTAGCAATCCTTGAAGTCCGAGAAACTTTCCTACGACCCCAGCATTAATGTGCTCCAAGACTTAGCAAAACTACCAGAGAGGGCTAACAAGCGCATGCTAGCGGAGGAAAGCACTCCTAAGCGGGAACCGAAAGGACTCCCAGCCCAAAAAGAGCTACCCCCGATGGTGAGTCAAAGAGAAGGGAGGAGCACAGGTGACGTGCCGAAACTTATCGTGAAGTAAGTCGGCTGCACAATGCAAGTGTACGTGTCAAGTAGTAATGCATTTAAAGAGGACAACATATCGATCCCACAAAGAAAGTATAATATTTGCTTCCAAAGAAAATCTCTAATTTACTAATTTAGTTAAACTAGCTTGGCGATTATCAAAAAGAAGTTTGAAATCCTTGCTCGAATGAAAATAAAAAAGATAGCAGGCAAAGGAAATAGAGAAATGGGAAAGCTCACAAGAGTTCCTTCAAGATTGATGAGATTCGTGCCTCTGTGATTCAGGGATCATTATGATCATGGTTTCCTCAATGTTTACCTATGTGATTGTTGTCAATCTGAAATATGTCACTCTTTATTCCTATGTCTACATTAAGAGAAGCCTATATCTCATGAAGTTGAGGTTTTCCCAAAGCCCATAGCTTTCGCTAGTTATTCTAATCCCCATAAAGATTGCAGAATTTTACTAGAATATGTCTATTCTCTCAAAATTCTGTGGTTAATCCTTCTTTTTCCACCACGTGAAAGTTAGAAGTCGTAGTTTCACAGAACATTTTAACATCTTAGTTGGCCAGACTAGGAGTAAATTAAGATCGGAGCTTAACCAACAATATAAACCATGAAATCATGAGAAAATGTTGATGGAAAATCATCTTAAAATGTCACAATGCAAATCACTACCCCTTCATCACAGAGACACAAAAAAAGTGTAGTCAGACATCATCGAGAAAACCATAAATTCAAAATCTATGCAAATTTTCATTGAAGGAAATAAACAGGAGAAAAAACTTACAATATAATTTATCCTCACCACAAGAGTGTCACCGTTTCCTCTCATGCAGTAGATCTCTCAAGAACTCACAAGAATCTACTCATGGAATCCCACCTCTTGAGGTTCCAATCCATAAAAAGAAGAGAAACGTAGGAAAATTTTCTATGATAAAAAATCAACCATTCTTACACCCTCCTTGATGCTCTAAGATCGGCCTAATACATTAATTTATAGGCAAAACTCGGCAATGGCAAGAAAATTTTTGCCAAAATATGTTCCACGAACTGGCGCGGGTGCACCATAAACATGGTGATGGTGCGCCATAAACACGGTGCTGGTGTGCCGCAAACAAGGTGTGGGTGCCCCACAAACATGATGCAAGTACGCTAAAGCCTGCACTCCCGCGCAGGATTCGGTCAGGGTGCTTTAGACTTGGTGCGGGAGCACTGAACATGGCACGGGCTCATCGGAGTTAAAGCGGGCTTGTCGTCTTGCATGTGTGGGTGCACTGGTTTGAAATCATTTTATTGCGTTTGTTTTTGTTCTATTTTGCTCCAAATTCTCTGTTGACCCTGTCCCTTGCACAATTAAGACAAAAATACATTTCTCAAGCAAAATATTAGTGAAAGATGAAAATACATGGGGAAATATGCTATCAAAATATCACATATTTTACTCTTATCAAATCCCTTAAACTTACATATTACTTGCCTTCAAATAATTACATAGCTCAATAGGGGTATTCAAGAAAATAGAAGGACCTCTTGAAGTATTCTAACTTTTTAATTGACCTTATAAAGTGTAATGGGAAGAGATAAATATTGTTTGAGGATTATTTGCCTTTAATGATCCACAACTTATTTCCTTACCTTGACTTCATTCGCTCTCTTCTTTAAGAATTTCTAGTAATTATCAAATGTTGTGTTTGTTTAACAGATCTTTTGCTTAACTCTACTGTTCTCTAGTCTCATATTCAGTGGGTTAGTCAATCGATTACCACATTAATTTGCTCCCCTGAATCATAACTCTAAATGGATTTCTCTAAGTTATCATGTAATCTTCTACTCTCAAGTCCCACTAGAACCCCCTTCTACTTTTTTTTTTTCCTTTTCCATGAATCTTTTTTCTGCCAACTTCAAGCGTCTTCTAAGGGCTTTTACCTTTTACTTTTGTTTTGTTTCATTTTTTTTTTCTTTTTCTTTTTTTGGTCGACAACTATTCTTTAATTTTTTTTTTAATGGGGAGAAGTATTCCTTATGTTTTTTTACAATGACAATTTAAATTCTTCTCTCTATGTTAGATTCATAGTTAAAACTTAAGTTAATGTAAAATTGGCTATTATGAAAAGAAGACTCGACATTAATTTTGGTTTGTGATTGCATCTCTATGCACCAATTTATTTAATAATCTATAAATATTC
Source organism: Phalaenopsis hybrid cultivar (assembly GCA_002079205.1). NCBI lineage: Eukaryota > Viridiplantae > Streptophyta > Magnoliopsida > Asparagales > Orchidaceae > Phalaenopsis > Phalaenopsis hybrid cultivar. The sequence goes on along the minus strand of JXCR01138713.1, from coordinate 47,749 downwards.
TTAAGGAAGAGATTGAAGTTGTTTAAGTTCTCAAAATTTTATTGTTGAACATTAAAGCCAATTTTTCCTTAACACAATATCTATCATTGTCTAACCCAAGATTTTTATATGGCCATCTTGAATTGTTAGCATTTCTTAACGAAATTTGTCTTGTGAGCCTTACAGAAAAGTACTCATAAAGGTAAATAAGAAGTGCAGGAAAAGGTAGGCTACATCCCATGGATCTCAGAAGATAAAATACAAGCTCGAGAGGTGATTCATCTGGTAAAAGATTTAACATAAAATAGTGCAATAGTGTGAATTTCAATATATATATGAATGTAAATGCAAGTACAAACATGTGCCTAGGCACTTAGTAGGGAGCAAAAACACCACTGAGTGTAAGACCCTCAACACTACGAGCAGACGACATTACAAGAGCCGAACGACAATTGTCTTCTGATACACTTAAAATATATAGTATTTTTATACATATTTTTATACCTATTTTTGAGATATTGCGCTGTAATGAAATGTATTTTGTGTTTTGCTTGTAGGTATAATCAAATGGATGGAAAATGCAAAAAAGAGTGAAAAATAGTCAAATTTGGAGCAAAAATGAAGAAATGTGCAAAATGAACTGGGGCGCCTAAGCGCCAAGTACCCCGTGCCTAAGCGCTAGGTACCCCGCGCCTAAGAGCCAGGTACCTCGTGCTTAAGCGCCAAAGTTAATTTTTTGAAGAAATATTAATTGGAGCAAAATTTTGATGAGGTGTTTGAAGCAACCCTTGATAAAAATGTGGGAAATAGCCCATGGACACAAAAATTCATTCAATTGGCTTATGATGAGACAACTTCTATAAGATTCATTGAATGAAGACACCTTTTTGAAGATCCACCAAGACACCTCTTGGAATTTTATAAGAAAATACTTAGATTTTCCAGGAGAGGGGGCTAGCAACCACCCATCAAAAGTTCACATATTCGCCACCGTCGTCGGCCACCTTATTTTATTTTATTTTATTTTGAGTGTTAGTTCGTATTGTGAGAGAAGAAAGAGAATTCAAAGGAACTTCAAGGAATTGGTGGAGATAATTTGAGATAAGTGTTTATCTTTGTGACTACACTTGATTTTTAATTTAGATTTCTTATTTGTGTGCATGATTTCTGCTTTTAAACTCTTGTGTGGTTGTATTTTCTCCATGAATTCTGAGTAATTTTCTTTATATTTTTTCCTTAAAATGATATGTGATTAAATGTTTAAAGGAAGTTGTGTGAAGTATTAGTCTTCAATGTTAGAAGAAGTTGTGATGATTCAAGACCTTGCACTTCATTTACTTCTTGATTTGACTAATTAAGATGTTAATATCTGTTGTGAGAACATGTAAGATCTGAGATGACATTGTCTTAGTCAACAAATGGTTAAAATCACATATTGATTTCATGAATGAGAATGTAGTTCATAGGGTTGAGTGCAAATAAGTTGGGAAATATATTTTAAAGAGTGTAAAATTAGAGGACTTTAGAGTGACAGACTAAAGCCCCTAATTTTATTTATAGTTTTAGGTTTTTATACGAGATGTTATCCCTCAAGTGGAGGGAGAAGAGAGATCTCTAGAGTGAGAGCTAGTATATTTCCTGCCTAGCCGGTCTTCAAGACTATTCAAACTATAGATAAACCAATGTTCTTTATAGCATCTCTAGTAAGGGTAAATAATATTATTGTTCATATTTGACACAACACAGTTAACATACTTCCACTACTAAATTTCTATATTTATCACTGATTCATGATAATAAAAAAGATATTTTATTTATATTGCCTTCATCTTGCAAGTATTTTAGTTAAGTTAATTAGTTATTTACTTTATTTTCAATTAAACAAAAATTACAAAAAGAATCGAACTTTCATTCCTAATTTAGCATCTTAAGTTTGAGTAAGAATATAAATTGCTAAGTATGTTTGTCATCTAAAACTAATCCTTCTCGTGGGTTTGATATTCGAGACTTAATCAGAAAATTTCTATATTACTTGATAACGGTATGTANTACAGAAAAGTACTCATAAAGGTAAATAAGAAGTGCAGGAAAAGGTAGGCTACATCCCATGGATCTCAGAAGGTAAAATACAAGTTCGAGAGGTAATTCATCTGGTAAAAAATTTAACACAAAATAGTGCAATAGTGTGAATCTCAATATATATATGAATGTAAATGCAAGTACGAACATGTGCCAGGCACTTAGTAGGGAGCAAAAACACCACTGAGTGTAAGACCCTCAACACTGCGAGCACACGACATCACCAGAGTCGAACGACAGTTGTCTCCTGATACACCTAAAATATATAGTGATTTTATACACATTTTAATACCTATTTTTTAGATATTGTGCTTTAATGAAATGTATTTTGTGTTTTGCTTGTAGGTACAATCAAATGAATGAAAAATGCTAAAAAGAGTGAAAAATGGTCAAATTTGGAGCAAAAATGAAGAAATGCGCAAAATGAATTGGGGCGCCTAAGAGCCCAGATCTACGCCTAAGTGCCAGGTATCCCGTGCCTAAGCGCCAGGTATCCCACGCTTAACCGTCAAAGTTAATTATTTGAAGAAAGATTAATTGGAGCATAATTTTGAAGAGGTGTTTGAAGCAACCCTTGATAAAAATGTGGGAAATTGCCCATGGATACAAAAATTCATTCAATTGGCTTATGAGGAGACAACTTTTAGAAGTTTCATTGAATAGAGACACCTTTTTGAAGATACACCAAGACACCTCTTGGATTTTTATAAGAAAAGACTTAGATTTTCTAGGAGAGGGGGACAACAACCACCCACCAAAAGTTTACATATACGCCACCGCCGTCGGCCACCTTATTTTATTTTATTTTATTTTGAGTGTTAGTTCGTATTGTGGTAGAATGAAGAAAATTCAGAGGAACTTCAAGGCATTGGTGGAGATAATTGAGATAAGTGTTTATCTTTGTGACTACATTTGATTTTTAATTTAGATTTCTTGTTTGTGTGCATGATTTGTACTTTTAAACTCTTGTGTGGTTGTATTTTCTCCATGAATTCTGAGTAATTTTCTTTATCTTTTTTTCCTTAAAATGATTAGTGATTAAATGTTTAAAGGAAGTTGTGTGAAGTATTAAACTTCAATGTTGGAAGAAGTTGTGATGATTCAAGACCTTGCACTTCATTTACTGCTTAATTTGACCAATTAAGATGTTAATATTTGTTGTGAGAACATGTAAGATCCGAGATGACATTCTCTTAGTTATCAAATGGTTAGAATCACATATTGATTTCATGAATGAGAATGTAGTTCATGGGGTTGAGTGCAAATAAGTAGGGAAATATATTTTAAAGAGTGTAAAATTAGAGGACTTTAGAGTGACAGGCTAAAGCCCCCAATTTTATTTATAGTTTTAGGTTTTGATACGAGATGTTAGCCCTCAGATGGAGGGAGAAGGGAGAACACTAGAGTGAGGGCTAGTATCTTTTCTACCTAGCCGGTCTTCAAGTCAATTCAAACTATAGATTAACCAATGTTCTTTATAGCATCTCTAGTAAGGGTAAATAATATTATTATTCTTATTTGACACAACACATTTAACATACTTCCACAACTAAATTTCTATATTTATCACTGATTCATGATAATGAAAAAGATATTTTATTTATATTGCCTTCATCTTGCAAGTATTTTAGTTAAGTTAATTAGTTGTTTACTTTATTTTCAATTAAACAAAAATTACAAAATGAATCGAACTTTCGTTCCTAATTTAGCATCTTAAGTTTGAGTAAGAATATAAATTGCTAAGTATTTTTGTCATCTAAAACTAATCCTTCTCGTGGGTTTGATATTCGGGACTTAATCAGAAAAGTTTTATATTACTTGATAACGATATGTATACTTGCGTAGTATCCCATATTGAAATATTATAACTGCATTCTTATTTGCTTCATAGTGAAAAATTTACTTAGCCTTTGCTTTGGATCAAATTTTTGGCAGCCGTTGCAAATTAAGAATATCTATTAAGAAAATTAACTGCATACATCACATTTTACATCTATCTATATAGAAAATCGGGGATCATCGTTCCTTCACTTTTTCCTCCTTTAGAGTGTACGGGAATCCTGATGAGGAATGTGACAGCGAGCTCTGATGCGTGCAATGTGTACTCCTACGAAATCATCCTCCTGTCGCATCCTCCTTAGGATGTTGAGAGGATCTTCTCGTGATGCCTCAAATAGCTTAGAGATGTCACCTCTCCAAGCCACCTCCTTTTACGATTGAGTGCTAGAGAAATCCAGAGAATTTCTACACTTACTAAGGACTGGTTGTTGGCCATATGTGTAATGACCTGATGAGCCCAGATCTCATAGATTTACCTAATTAGGTCTGGAAGCTCCTAACCGCTCTCTCATTAGTCACATCAGTCAGGCTAATGATAGATCTTAGAGAGACTGAGGCCAAATCCAAAGAAATTTTTGATCCATGTCAAGATGTTGCCAGATTTGAAGTTGGTTGGCGAGAATCAACTTCCATTGAACACTAAATACCTTTGATCAAGAGAAATCCTGAGGCAGTTAAGAAGAATTGAGAATGTTAGTCCAAATTTAGAGATCTGTGGAAGAATAGGGGGAATCTTTGAAGCTTATGTAACGGGACTTACCAAATTCTATAAATCCTAATTAACTCTAAGAGAACGAGGTGGATTTGGTGAATAAATACTTGTTTCAATCAAAATAGAAGCTAAGAGCTTCAAATTTGGGCTTGACTTCGCTATTAAGTGGGATGCACAATAAAAGCTTCTTCTTTTAGCACCATTCGAGAATGATGGGGGTCTTTGCACCAAGATACCAGTGCGGGCGCGCCTTTGCACCAGAATCGGGCATTGGTACTACATGTGTATAAGAGTTGAGCAGGTGCGCTGACATCCCTAGGGCACACGAGTGTCAATAGGCACGGGTGCTCGACAAGGTCTGCACAGGAGCTCTTGCAAGAACGCGAACACGTTGGTTGTTTGATGTAGGTCTTCCGTGCTCTTGGGTTTTTTGGCGCAAAAATCTGCCCATATCCATCTCAAGGGAGTTGAATTCAAATCGCAGGGGCACCGTATTGGGTGTGGGTGTGCCGATACTTTGGCACATGTGTGCTTGTGTATATCGATGCCAAGCATTTAGATTTTGCTCTCCTATCCTCCTAACTGTGATCAAGTACTTCACGGAGATCAAGACAAGAGAAAAAATACAAACAAAAACATTCCTAATGAAAAATGAACAAGATAAAGAGTGCAAATCTTAAGATAACGCTTGGGTTGCCTCCCAAGGTAATGCTTGGTTTAACGTCCTAAGCCACACACAGCTTCAAGCATCACCCTAAATTGGGTTTCTTGGATCAAAATACCACTTTAGTAGCCCCTGGTCGCTTGTTTTAACTTCAGATTGTCCTGGGGTTTCTAGTAAGGTTGTGTTCTTGATTTCTTCCTGAAAATCTGATCTTGGTCTAACCACTCATTAAGGCTTTGCAGTATGAATTTAATAGGTAAGCTACGATATTCTCTTAACAGGTATGGGTTTAGTAGTTGAGTTTCTCTTACCAGAAGAGTGATATTTTCATCAGCCAAATTCCTCACAAAATCAACAATATGCTAAATCTTAGGGGCCTATGTGAGATCGTTAGTACGAGTATATCTTATTACCGAGCATGATCGTTTGTTTTGAATTGTGTCATGTGTGTTTCGTTTAAAGCATCTTGCACTTATACTTTGCCTCGACTAGTCACCCCAGCCCGATTGACCGACCNATATATATATATATATATATATATATCCCTTGCACACTATATAAAATGATAGCCTTGTCTTTCACACTCTTAAACAACAAAAATATACCGATGATCCTTCGACCATATGTGGCTACGATGCTTAACCAAGCAGGAAGCCTAGTGGATTGTTAAAACGGTACACTCTAAATTATTTGGTGCTAACCAACCATGCCCTAAAATGAAAAAAAAAATTAAGAGAATGGGATACTAATTGTCGATGATGATCAGCGACTGCATGGAGATTTCCAAATGTTGTCACCAATGTTAAGTGCATGGTTTGGTCTTACATCAACCCACTTATATACTACACCCTATAGTTGTGTCTTGGCCCTTTGAACGTTGGGGTACAGACATAATAGGACCTTTCGACCTTCCCTCATAAAAAAAATATAGGTTTATATTGAACGCAACATATTACTTTTCTAAATGTGTAGAGGTCATAATGACAAGAAAAGTCATAGCCCACGATGCACTCCAGTTCTTTAAGAATCATATTGTAAATAAATATGATATCCCTTGTCGGATCATATCTGATAATGGTTTTGCTTTCAAAAGTACTAAAATTAACAAGTTTTTGACTTGACACAAGATTGAATGGTGTTATTCCACCATCTATTTCTCTCGAGCCAAGGGATTAGCTAAAGCTTTCAATAAAACCCTAGCCCAAATTTTGGAGAAGATCTTCGATCAAAATAGAAGGCAATGGTACAGATACCTAGTAGAAGTATTGTGGGCCTACCAAACTACACAAAGAGCTCCAACTCAGTATACTCCCTTTTTGTTAATTTACTAGTATGAAGTCATACTTCCCCTAGAAGTTCAACTTTTTTCACTGAGAATTGCAACATATTTGACAAACACTACAAAATAGAATTATGACAAAAAGAACTTGAGGGGCTAGATGAAGCTCGTCTAATACCAAAACAAAATCTAAATCTGTACCAGTCATGCATGATTCAAGCACACGATAAGTCGGTTAGACTTAAATGTTTCATGTAAGAGAGTTGGTTCTAGTTCTCGAGAGACCAATTCTAACTCACCAAAAAATTGGCAGAAAATTTGAACCCATTTAGGAAGGCCCTTATGTAATAGAAAAAGTCTACCAGAGGTTCTTGCTAGCTGGTAGATCACAAGAGGGAACATCCAATAACCTCAAATAATGGGAGTTGTATAAAGAAATATTATGTGTAAATGGGCGTATTTAAAGAGACATGAGTGTCAAACAATTGTAGAATCCTTTTGAAATCTTTTAATGAAAATTTTAATTGTTCATTTTGAGATTTGATTTATGCTAAACTTGCTTTCGTGAATCTTGTTTGTGCTCTCTATAATTCTTTATACTCCTTTAAAATTATGAGCTTTTGGATGACAACTAACTCTTTCTTTTATCTGATTACAAGGAATATCATTAGGAAATCTCATTGCTTCTTTCAAAGATAGTGTCTCTTTAAAAATTGATCAATTACATCTGACAAACAATCCAATCATCAGATTTGGCATGTACTATACAAATTTAAACCTAATCTACAATTATCTAGCTGCTACAATAGAGCCTAAACTACCTCCTCAAAAAAATCCTTTGACCTAGTTTTTCACAAAAGAGGCGGTTGAGCCCATCATTGAGTAGAAAGCAGGCAAATGATCTTAATGACACACCCATGGAGCCTGTGGTCAAGTCCACAGTGATTAAGCTTTACTTACAAAAATATAGCAGGGGAATAAAAATTTAAGGAAGAGAAAATATATGACATAATGATAAGGGTAGAAAATGTTGAATAAGTATGCATAGGTTGAGTAATATGGATCCGTGGAATTGTCATAGATGGTTCGAGAAAGTAGAATCACATAGACACACCCTACTTTTATTGTATGGTACTAGTTTTTCATGTACTAGCAAGCTATATATCGTTCAAAATGAAATTATATTTGTTTTGCTAAAGAATGGATGGCGATCCACTGGCATAAGAGATTAAACTTTTGCTTTAGATCTAGACCCACCAGCACTATTAGCAATGATCTGATGTATCATACATAACAAGATATAGGAAGCAATGCTACAGTGCCTGGGGAGAACAATTATAATTTTCTCTATATTTCCACGAACTCTAGAATTAAAGGATCAACCTGATCATCTTCTTTTCAATAGAGTTTCAGTAGAAGAAATTTACATTTCTTCACTCACAGATAAAATTTTAATTTAGAGGAATAGGAATCTCTTGCTTTGAGAATGAGAGAAAATACAGAGAAATAGACACCTGTCCCTATAAAAGATCTTGATAGTAAGCTGCTAGGTTAAGGTTAAAGGATTCATGACTTATAAAGAAAAATTAATTTGTTCATTTTGATATTAGGCATGCATGGCGATATGGAATGATAGCATGTGCGAATTGGATAGAAAGAAAAATATTTTAGAATAGATGCACATAAATTATTATACAAATTTGCAAAATCATATGTGGCATTTTTTGATCAACCAAATGAATGTGGTATGAAGAAAAATTATTAAGTTAATTTGCACTTCTATGTTATCGAACTAAAAATATTCTTTCTGAGAAAAGTTCACTAAGCAATTAATGTTTTATGATTCTCAACATTACTTTATTTATTTTATTCTATGTTTATTTTTTTGTAAATGTACTACTGAAGCAATAGTAAGGTTATTAGTATTGTTTTATTGTGCAAAGAAGTAAATCGCTCAAAAAAATTGCAAGTGGGTTTTGTTTATTATGGCAGAGCATCGATGACTTAAATTACTTGTATGTTCTAAATTAATTGCTTATGAGATATATAATATGGGAGGTTTTGAAGTATGAAAGTTAAAATAAAAGTGTTGAATTTTGGTATGTCCATTAATCACACCTCGAGGTTTTGAGCGTAAGACAGGAGAGGGAGAGAGAGAGCTAGAGCATAGTATTGAAGAAAATTAAGTCTTATCAATCAACTCATTCTGATAAAATGATTCCCCTATTTATAGAAGAGGAGGTACAATATGTAAAGTTACATCTTTGCACCTACTTTACTAGGGGTGTTATAGGGTATTTTAGGTATTATACTTATGTAAGCCTGTGTCGTTTGACAACCTTCTGGCAAGGTTGGTTGAGCTTAGTAGGTTTTGGTTTAGTAAGGCTTGCTCAGTCAACATTGCTGAGTTGGTGTAGCCCGCCAGTTGATCATATATGGCTTTGAATCGGCAAGACTGCTTTTGGTAAGCCAGATGTTGTTGATCGATTGAGCTAGCCTGACTATCTACACTCCATCACTTGGATTTGGTGATACTGAAATTTTTCCCTGAGTTGAATTACAAAGATGGGCAGGTTGATGCATTTGTTTTGCTTGAGTAGTCTTAGGGGTAAAATCTAATCAAACCGGTCGGCGTCCATCCGTGGTTCAAGGGGGTAAAATCTAATCAAATAAGTTGTTCATCTGGTCTTCTGCTAGTGGGCTTTCCTTTGTTGTACATCACTGTTAGAACTCTTTGGAATTCTTGATGACACATTACTGATGTACAAAAAATTTATTAAAATTGATTTATTGAGATATAGCAAGTTCAAATGATATTTTTTATAATTTTTATTGTAAGCCAGATTGATATAAATATACAATAAAAATTATAAAAAAAATCATTTGAATTAGTTATATCTCAATAAATCAATTTTAATGAATTTTTTTGTTATTAAGATGACCATATTGATCCTTTAATTTAAGAGTTCAGGGAAATGTAGAGAAAATTATATTTGTTCTTGCTTCCTATATCTTGCCATGATTCATCAGACTATTGCTAATAGTGTTGGTGATGTCTACATTTGAAACCAAAGTTTAATCCTTTATATCAGTGGATCACCATCCTTTTTTAAGCAAAATAAAAATAAATAAATAAATAAATAATTTCAATTGATACAATATATAACTAGCTAGTACATGAAAAACTCGTACTACACAATATATGTGAAATTTTTGTTTTAACTCTCCGTTTCAAAGACCATACATGTGCTTTTTGGAATCGCTTTGAATGCTCTTTGCACAACTAGGTTTTTCTTTTTCTTGCCTCCTCCCTTTTCCCTTTAACCTCATTTGCAGTTTTACTTGCTATNCGACCAGCCGCCTCAGCTAGGCCAACAAACAAATTTGGTTTGATCGGCTGTCCCGAATCGATCAATCAATCATTTTGGTTTGACTAGCTGCATTGACCTGGTCAACTGATCACTTGGGTCCAACAGGTCTCCCTGACATGGCTGACCTTTCACTTGCATAGAGAATGTTGCATATGCACATGAGTCTGTTTGCTTGCTTGCATGGTGCATTATACTCTGTATGTGCATGTCATTTTCATGTGTGTTTGGTTGCTACTGGGGCAAGGTGTGATTCTCTCAAGTGGAGTCATATACTATGGGCGACCGAGCACGACATGTCTCGTGCTATATGTTTTGCATGACATCTTGCATACTTATTATCACTTGCTTGAGATTCACTTTGAGTGTCCATTCATGCACTCATCCCAATTGTATGGTTCTCCTCAATGAGGATCATCATTCCCTTCAGGTTACTGCCTCTACAGTACACCTATGCTACAGGTCCCTACCTCCATTTACGCCCAACCTTTTCGGTCAATGCCTCCATGGTATACCCATATTTTGGGTTGCTTCCTCCACTGAATGTCTGCACTTTTGGGTCACTACTTCCATGACACACCCATCCTCGGGTCGTTGCTTCCATAACACACCCAATCTTTCGAGTTCGTTGCCTCTACAACACACCCATCTTACGGGTCGCTGCCTTTATGACCATATATAAGGCCAAATCTTTTTAAAAACCATCTTAAGTGAAACCATTTAAATCCCTTGGAACTTTTAGAAGGGATCGGTGTGGCGACCACGCAAAGTCATATGTATCCGGAGAAGTACCCTGCACATAGATGATGTGACATTTCTCGTTAGATGATGTGCTAGAATAAGTGCAAGATGATGTGCTAGAATAGAATTTAGGATGCTAGGTAGTTTTTTTTTTTTTATGCCTCTGGTTATGGTTCTCTACTGGTTTGCTTATGCTAGCCACACATCACTTTTGTGCTTCTCGGTGTGCTCGTATGTTTGTTATGTATGATAGTATATTTGGGCGTTCTTCTGTAGGGAGTCGTGCATATATATGTGCTCCCACACATGTATCATTAAGCGGGGCACGTAATGATTTCTAACATTTAACTTGCATGTGTCATTTGGCTCCGCCGATTAGAGAGCACAACTCCTTATACGTTGCATGTTTGTCGATTTTTCCATTAATATTCTTTTCTCTCAGGTCGAGTCCTTATTTTCTCTTTCATATATATTTGATAGAGACCCTAGGCAGAGTCTGTATCGGAAAAAAAAAAGATATGAGCACGGGTTTCGAGGCAGCTTTGAAAGTGTTGGAGCATTCCCCTTCGAGATAACCACCATTTGATAGCTTTGTGCTAGTTGTCACTACTAATATAAGCAAAACTCTGTTGGATCAAGAGTATTCTTGGGCAACACCCAAGATGTAATTAACTAAGTGAGATACTTCTCCTTGGGAGCACTGGTTGTGGGTAGTCTGCATAGGTATTCTTTTGCCGATACTGGTCCAAGGTGCTTCCACCCGATCTTGTTTGGGCGGACATATTTGTCATATCACTGTGAGGTTTATTATAGTAGACCTCCACATTCTTTCTCTTATTTGTCATCTTTGACGCATGTATATCTTTTTTGGTTCCTGTATTATCGTGTTCATTCATATGATCCGGAAGAGATATTTATTCAAAAAATGAAAATATACGACGACAGACAAACTAACGACTCCTTTAAAAATAAAAAGAGAAAAAAAAAATAAAAAGAAAGTCATGTTGTAGTCACTTTAATATTCTCTTCATTATATGAATAAAATTTCATATTCTTTTTCTTATTGTTTCTTTTTTGNAAGCTCGATATAACCATTGTAATCCAAAAATAATCATTGTAAGCCAAAAAGAACTTTTGGGCATATTCTATTAAGAAAACTAGCTAACTATATATATATATATATATATATATATATATATATATAGTATGATGGCAGCTTTGTTAGCTTATAACCAACAGAGGGAGAAATTATTCCATACGGACACCGCATGCATCTCTGCATGCAGTATCCGATCTACACCGTCGATCACCGCAATAAAAAAAAATTCTTTTTTTTTTAAAAAAGTTGAAAGTGAGACTCACTGAAATACTTCTTTGCAGTGATCGACGGTGTAGATCGGACACCACATGCTGTTGGGATTCTTTCTTTAGGATTCTCAAATTAATTAATGTTGGGAAATAAATTTCAGAATGTGGTTCATATAGTGTCTAGGTTCAACACTAGAATTTAGTAATGTTTCATAACGTTCATAATGAGAGAAAAACTCGCGTATGCCCTGCTCACGTATGTTGAACTCTGTGATGGGAAGAGTACTATAAATTAGACGTGATACTTGTTGTTTTTGTCTCTAAGCTTGCTCCTCTTAATTTGTTGCACCATCGGGTTGTGAGANCTCAAATTTTCCACCTATCTTGCGGCGTGCAAGAATAATCCTTTTGCGAACAAGTACGAGATCATCGATTTTAAATGTCTTTGAGCGGACCAATATGTCATGAGCTTGAACCATCTTCACTTAGTAAAGCTTCAAATAATTTTGTGCTTCTAGTCATTTTCCTTCATGACTTTCCAACTCTTTAAGTCTGAGTATTGCACTTTCTTCTGTTGTAAGTTTATTGGCGGCAACGACTCTGAGAGATAGTGTCTGAACTTCTAGCAGTAGTATGACCTCAGACCCATACACGAGCATGTAGGGTGTACATTGAGTGGGAGTCCTGAACGTTGTCTGGTAGGCCCACAATGCTTTTAACAGTTTTTTATGCCAATCTCTTTTATTTTCGTCCAGTGTCTTCTTCAAAATTTGTACCAGTGTCTTATTGAAGGCCTCCGCCAGGCCATTTGCCTTGGGATAGTAGATAGTAGAGTATCTCCAGCCTGTCCCATGCTACTTGATGAAATTGTTAATTTTTGTGCTCTTGAAGGTTGTCTCATTATCATAAATTATTCTGCGCAGAACTCCAAAATGGTACACGAATTGACTTTTAAAAAATTGAAGGACGTACTCTGTTACAACCTCTCGTAACGGCACTGTCTCTTTGCATTTGAAAAAGTAATCTGTAGTGATAAGTATAAATCTGTGTCCTTTAGATGGAGGGTCTATGACACATATTATGTCTGTGCCCCAACACTTAACTGGCCATGAAATAACGATTTGGTGTTGCACATTCGGAGGTTGGTTCAAGACCACCCCATGTACTTGGCACTAGTAACATCTTTTGGCAGTATCTATGCAGTCGGACAACATTGTCGGCCAATAATATCTAAGTCTCTTGATCAATATTATCATCTTTGGCCCTGACTGGTGAGCACCACACAATCCAACATGTACTTCTTTGACAATATTCTATGCTTCGGCTCTGATTAAACATCGCAGCCACATCTGATCGAATGACTTTTGTAGAGGACATCACCTATTAGAGCGTATAACATAGCCCTTCTTGTGATGTGATGCACTGTTGACTTGTCTTCTGGTAGTTTTCCAGTCTACAAATACTCTATTAATGGCTTACGTCAATCTTCATTAATATTAGCAACTGCAACTGTCATTCCTTCTTCTTTTTCGAGCTTGCGTAGATTTTTGAAGTCAATTCAAGACAGAACATATCTTCCTTATACTGTAATGTCAATGGGATCTTCCGGGGGGCATGCTAGTTCTGTTGCAAGTTTTGCTAAAGCATCAGCATGGGCATTATCTCCCCACGGAATCCGGTAGAAAATTACATTGGGGACCTGTTCTAGTAGCTTCATGGTGTACTGGTGGTATTCTGCTGACCATGGTTTCAAGATCTTGTATTGTTCGGCGACTTGTCGGATGAAGTGCTGAAAATCGCCATAGATGGCAATATCTGTTATATACATTGAGATTGTCAATTCCAACCCAGTGATTAACGCTTCATATTCTGCTTCGTTGTTGGTGCATGGCTCTATCAGGTGGTATGAAAACCTCAGCTTACCCTTATATGGCGTGACAAAGATTAAACCAATCCCTGCTTTGCCTGATATAACTGCTCTTGATCCTTTTTCTTTTATGGTTGACGAAGCTCCATCGAAGTAAATCTCCCAATGTTGCACACTGGAGAATTCCATTTATAAAACATATTCATCCGGTAGTTCGTCATTAAGAGGGGACCCAGCTAGAAGTGGGTGTGCAGCAAGAAAATCTGCTAAAATCAGTCTCTTTATAGCACAGAGGGGAATAAAAGTTATATCAAATTGCAACAAAATCATCGACCATCTTGCTAGACGTTCTGAGAGTGTTGGTCGGGTCATCAAATATTGCAACGGATTAACTTTTAAAATTAGAGTTATCTTATGAGAAAGCATGTAATGACTGAGCTTTTGGGCGGCAAAAATCAAAACTAGGCAATGTTTCTCAATAAGTGGATACCTTATCTCCATTGGTATTAGATGATGACTCAAGTAGTAGAGTGCGTTCNACTCTGAATCTGGTTGAAATCCATACAGTATTTTGTTGCTATCCATCCTTCTGAAAGTTACAGACACCCTGCGGTGTCGTACCACTAAAATGTAGTGTTTGGCGATGTCTGCTTCATTTCCTTTAAAAAATAGTACTAAACCCACCGGTTGCAGAATCTCCCTCATTTCAATATCAACATGAATCCATGTTGGTGTTATCTCTATATCCAGCAGAATATATGATTCCCCCATTAAGTGATTGGTGATCTGAAATCGACTATTGGTGGACTTATACTCCTCCAGAGTGTTGTAACGCTCTAGGTGGAGGATGTTGTAGTCCGAGCATTCCACAAATGCCCATGTACTTGGTATCCGTGTGGGAATCTTGGCTTTGCATGTCGGGCAACCCACACAAAGATTATCTTAAACCTCTGGTATCATTGGCTCTGTAGTGAACTCGGACTCATCCTCTGTGGTAGGAAAGCTAGAGGAAGTCTCTCTCATGCATGGATCATAGATTTTCCCCTCAGGAATCGAGGTAAGCAAGTTTTCTGGTTCTTTTGGCGTCTTCTTTCTTCAAGCAGGAAAGCTCTATGTTATTGGCGATTAGCATTTCTACATTGAGTCCTTCATAATGGTGCATCTGACAGTCTCTCGTTATCAGCAGGGACTAAACCTCTGGTCGGTGCAGTTATCATAAATGGCAGGCGACTAGTCCCTTCCATCGGATCTTGTTGCACTATCACTTTTTTCCCCTTCAGTGAGGAATCCTCCTTGGTGCTGATTTTTAATAGTTATAGTAGCCCTTCCTTTTCTTGACGGCTGACCACATCCATCAGAGGATCCTCATTGTCTACATTGACTTAACTGAAGTCCATGTCAAAGTCTATAATGCCACCTTGCGGTTCCCTTTCCTAATTAAGTGTAAGATTACAGCCATCTTTGAAAGCAAAAATCAAATTCTGCCCTGACATTTTTTCTGCAGACGACAGGAAAAACATCAGTGCAGTGAAATTTAGCAGGAACAAAAACAAAATAAAGTGTTTATTAGAAAAAAATTTAGTTTGCATCAGTGAGAAAATCATTTATTTATGTATATATATTATGTAATTTAGTAAGATATCAAAGTTAAAAGTAGAAAGAATAAAATCAAAGTATGTAATTTCAAAAATTTTCATTTTATTGAGGTTAATTTTATTACAAAACTTTTGGACCCGGTCAAAGACGTTTGGCCAAATAAATAACAGACCAATCGAAATTTCAAAATTTCAATTTAAGCAATGTCAAGTTGCATAGTATGTTTTCAAGTTTCGTCCGTTAATTGACAGCATGGGCCTTTCACCTTAAAAATCCATTAGCTGGTTGGCTCCTTCTGCATAGACCTTTTCTACAACAAATGGTCCTTCCCAAGTTGGCTCAAATTTTCCACCTATCTTGCGGCGTGCAAGAATAATCCTTTTGCGAACAAGTACGAGATCATCGATTTTGAATGTCT
Source organism: Phalaenopsis hybrid cultivar (assembly GCA_002079205.1). NCBI lineage: Eukaryota > Viridiplantae > Streptophyta > Magnoliopsida > Asparagales > Orchidaceae > Phalaenopsis > Phalaenopsis hybrid cultivar. The sequence continues at coordinate 31,899 of JXCR01138713.1, read as the reverse complement.
TTGAGCGGACCAATATGTCATGAGCTTGTACCATCTTCACTTGGTAAAGCTTCAAATAATTTTGAGCTTCTAATCATTTTCCTTCATGACTTTCCAACTCTTTAAGTCTGAGTATTGCACTTTCTTCTATTGTAGGTTTATTGGCGACAACGACTCTGAGAGATAGTGTCTGAACTTCTAGCAGTAGTACGACCTCAGACCCATACACGAGCATGTAGGGTGTACATTGAGTGGGAGTCCTGAACGTTGTCTGGTAGGCCCACAATGCTTTTAACAGTTTTTTATGCCAATCTCTTTTATTTTCGTCCAGTGTCTTCTTCAAAATCTGTACCAGTGTCTTATTGAAGCCCTCCGCCAGGCCATTTGCCCTGGGATAGTAGATAGTAGAGTATCTCTAGCCTGTCCCATGCTACTTGATGAAATTGTTAATTTTTGTGCTCTTGAAGGCTGTCTCATTATCATAAATTATTCTGCGCAGAACTCCAAAATGGTACACGAATTGACTTTTAAAAAATTGAAGGACGTACTCTGTTACAACCTCTCGTAATGGCACTGTCTCTTTGCATTTGAAAAAGTAATCTGTAGTGACAAGTATAAATCTGTGTCCTTTAGATGGAGGGTCTATGACACATATTATGTCTGTGCCCCAACACTTAACTGGCCATGAAATAACGATTGGGTGTAGCACATTCGGAGGTTGGTTCAAGACCACCCCATGCACTTGGCACTAGTAACATCTTTTGGCAGTATCTATGCAGTCGGACAACATTGCAGGCCAAAAATATCCAAGTCTCTTGATCAATATTTTCATCTTTTGCCCTGACTGGTGAGCACCACACAATCTAACATGTACTTCTTTGACAATATTCTGTGCTTCGGCTCTGATTAAACATCGCAGCCACATCTGATTGAATGATTTTTGTAGAGGACATCACCTATTAGAGCGTATAACATAGCCCTTCTTGTGATGTGATGCACTGTTGACTTGTCTCCTGGTAGTTTTCCAGTCTACAAATACTCTATTAATGGCTTACGTCAATCTTCATTAATATCAGCAACTGCAACTGTCATTCCTTCTTCTTTTTTGAGCTTGCGTAGATTTTTGAAGTCAATTCAAGACAGAACATGTCTTCCTTATACTGTAATGTCAATGGGATCTTTCGGGGGGCATGCTAGTTCTTTTGCAAGTTTTGCTAAAGCATCAGCATGGGCATTATCTCCCCACGGAATCCAGTAGAAAATTACATTAGGGACCTGTTCTAGTAGCTTCATGGTGTACTGGTGGTATTCTGCAGACCATGGTTTCAAGATCTTGTATTGTTCGGCGACTTGTCGGATGAAGTGTTGAAAATCGCCATAAATGGAAATATCTGTTATATCCTTTGAGATTGTCAATTCCAACCCAGTGATTAACGCTTCATATTCTGCTTCGTTGTTAGTGCATGGCTCTATCAGGTGGTATGAAAACCTCAGCTTACCCTTATATGGCGTAACAAAGATTAAACCAATCCCTGCTTTGCCTGATATAACTGGTCTTGATCCTTTTTCTTTTATGGTTGATGAAGCTNCCCCCCCCCCCAACAACTGCTCGGGCCGAGTTTGAGTATGGGCTAAATTACCTCCGTTGTAACTAAGCACCGTAGGGGTACAATATGTAATTGTATTTAAACGACATCTTATAAATATGAGGCCCATTTCATAAATAAAGTTTTTTGCAATTTTTGATCTTAAATACTTTGTTCTCTCTCTCTGCACCCCTCCCGCGTTTTAATCCTCGGGCGTATCACCTGGACTGATTTAGATTCAATATCCTAAAAAATGCGGTGAGCGTAGAAGCACCCGTCAATAAGACAAGGAGCACCGAGGTCCCAGAGGGAAGGGAGGGACCAAAGGGTAGTAACGAATATAGAACCATCGCGAGACAACCTAGATGAACACTTGTAGAGAGGAACAAAGATCATGGAAAAAGTGACGGGTCAGGTCGTCGAAGTCATGAGGGTCGTCGCAGACCTAGCAGAAGATTGAACACCACAAAAGCAGAACCCCCTCAAAAGGTGGCACCGGCGCACAACAGTTGGAACGCGAACCTCAGCCCTGAGGCTGCCGATGACTCTCAGTACCAGGACAACGCTGGATCTACACAAGTGGAAAGGCAACCAGCAGAGCGCGCCAAAATGCCGCGACAACTAGAGAAGGATTTCTCCCTCCAATTATCTGGGGAGGAACCCCAGAAATATTCAAACTACATGCCTTGAAAGCATACAAAGAACGATCAGACCACAACGATCATATAACTACAATTGAGTCGGTCGTGTGCTTACTCAAAATCTCAGATGGGTTCAAGTATATGTTATTCTTCAACACCTTGAGGTATTTACCCTTGAAGTGTTTCCATGGGCTCTCGATCGGAAGCATCGGTACTTTCGCCGATTTTAAGAGATTGTTCTTAACACAATTCGACAACTCCCAGAGACCCACAAAGATCGTCCAGTCCTTGTGATACCAATTAATTCAGACATACAAACAACAATGATGTCCACATGTTATTTAATAGGAGCCAAAACATAGGGGATGACTCCCTTATAAGTAAGAAGATCAAAGATGAATTTCCAAAACGGTTCAAATTATACGTACGTTGAAATAACTTTTCAATTCACCAGTATGTTGTGTAATTATAACTTACAAAGTAAAACTAATTATGCTTTGAAACTTCTTCTAAGTTCATAATACAAGCAATAGAATCACAGACTAGGGCTTATTAGATCTTGCTTGGAGGCCTAATTGTAATGTCAAGATATCACAAATGTTTGATGTGAATGGTTACCATTTTCATACGAGCTTCTGTTGTGAATGAAAACAAACTTATAATTGCAGTGTTTATGTCAGAGGAGACACACACATAGATAATGAGATTGACTATTACGATACAATAAATGAAGTAATTCAGTTGCAATATTCGAGTTATGTTGAATGCAATGTCTACATGTTAATTTATGGGGGGTTTGATCATATTCCTAATCAACGAATACGAACAGTCAGTCTGCATGATATTACTGAAGTTAAAATGAATAAAAGATATATAAAGCACAACCTATTTACTCTGGCACGACGAGTTTATTATCTATGATATTCTGGTTGAGCAAGGGTTAAACTTGATTGGGTTGTTATATTGAAAAATAAACTAAAAAAAAAACTATTAAAATACAAAATGTTATTGAACCAATTCACCAAGAGTCATTTATGTTTGATTTTTGTATTCAGCTTAGTTCAATCGATGATGTATTACGCCTAGAGGATACCATGGGGCTTCATGAGGAAGTGCCTCTAGATATGGATGAAAATGATGATGAGAGTGACGAAGAAATTTTAAGTTCTTCATCAACTGGAGCATCTAATGAAAAAGACTAAAAATGATGCATATACTTAGATGATTAGTTGATGCTCGTTTTTGCTTTTACTTTCTCTTCTTACACTATATTTGTTCTGCTTACTTTTGTTGATTTTATACATAGTCACAACATGTTTCATGTTGGTATTCTACAATGTTCTGTTTTTACTTTTTCGTCTTATATTATATACTAATCCTGCTTACTAATTCTAATAATTTTTTTCCTATTGCAGATGACAGGCGTTCAGCCCTTGGAGAGACCACATGTTCAAAGGAATTTGGGGAACACATACTGGAGGCCGAAGAAGGTTGTCACTCACGCTGAGAGGTACGACACTCCTACAACCACTCTGATCACTTCTCATGCTACCATCTCCACTCGCACCAGCTCCATCACAGCACCACCTCCCACACCTACACTGGTTTTCTATCTAGATTCCTCCTCTAATTAGTCAGGTTCTTTGACTCTTGCACCTTAGATGGCTAACTCCTTCAACAGTGTATATTGTGTCCGACGGAGACTCGTAAGTTTTTTTTTTTTTTTTTTTACATTGGAGTAAGTTCAATTATCATCTCATTTTTATTGTTAAATAATATTTTAATTTAGGTTATTCCCTTCCCATGTCTCCCGTGACACACAACACGAAGATCATCTGGAGCTGGTATGATCAGTCATTTCTCTCCTGAAAATAGATCTTGATTGCAACTAGGGATGTGTTTTTGGGAGTTCGAGGAATAATATTTTATTTTAAAACAACATGCTAATATCTACTTTATTTATACTAATCAAACTTACATAATTTCTAATTTGTAGAGGTCATTCCATTAGTTTCTGGAACATCAACATAAGATTTAACAGATTTTTGACGTTCATAGCAGGCATCGTGTTGGGGATATGCTCATCACAGCAGGTAAGGAGGAAAGGCCCACGTGGGTGGTTGAGGATGTCTGTGCTAATTTGAATAGAGTATGGCCTCTCCGAATTACCAGTGGAAAAGACAGAAAAATTAGCAGAATCAGATGACGGAGAGCCAAAGGGGCCGCACATCACATTGTAGGTTTGATCCCTCACATAGAGTACTATCAGAGACTAGTAAGATTATCTCAAATTTCAGAAGCTTAAAGATTATGTAATTATGTGATTTTTATATTTATATGATTATGTATACATGCCAAGCAGCTTGACTGAGAGCCATCAACTGCAGAGTTGCATGTCCTCACGCATCGGCACCTGAGGACACAACAATGGATCTCCGACCACTCTCAGCATGTCAATGTAAGTTAAAAATTTTAATTTTTAATTTTTTGTGGTTGTTAATATTTAAAATGATGATTAATGTTTGAATTTTGTTATGCTGGAGGAGTACATGCAGTTTCGGGAGAGACAGGGAGATGACTAGCTAGACCTCGTTGTCTTCCAGCTGCAATGGTAGTCAGTCTGTCATTGCTCAAAACAATTTTAAATTATGGATGTAGGAAGCGAAGAAGAAGAAGGGTATGGTGTATGACCTAGGCGCAAAGAGCATAGCATTTGAGGCCGAGCTCTCTCATGCAGTTGTGGCGCAACTTGAGGAGCTTGCCAAACAAGACGTGTTGATGAATGGAGAGCTCTGACAGATGTGTGAAGGCCATCAGAGGGTTGAAAATGGTTTAACACACCTGACAAAGAGTTTTGATTGTAGAAGCAATAGACATATCGGTGTTGTCGACAAAGATAAAGAGGAGAAAGAGGAGAATGAGGAGTAGGATTAGGATTTTTATTATGTATTTGTAGATGTTCCCCCGATATAGGGCATCTTATTTTTTATTTTTACTTCCTATTTAGATTAACTTTCATTTTCTACAGTTGTGAACTTTGAACATTTAGATTTATTTTTCTTTAATTTAATTTGACATCATTGTTTAAATATGGTGATTTCTGTTTTCAATTGTGATAATAGATAAATATGATATTATGCTGCTTGTGTTTGTTATGTGTTGGTATGTGAAAATCTAATCGTTTTGTTGTATATTTTTTTTCTTGCATATTTGCATAGGAAACTCTGACGCAAACATTATAATAATCAGTTTGATACTTGTTGTTAATTTGACGCAACCTACAATTTTGCGTTGAAAATGGGTCGACACTAATTAGCGTCTACTCAAGTAGATGCTATGTCACTCATGGCGGATGCAAATTCAACATTACGGTTGTGTCGACTGATTTGTTGCAAAATTTACAACGACGGACTGTGGCGATGTTGATTCCAACGCAAGTAAAAAGCTGACGCAAATCTAATTAGTGACGCCCATTTTAACGTCAAATTTTTTTCGACGCAAATGTTCATTTGTGTCAAATATATGCTCGATTAGCATTGAAAATTTTCAACGCCAATCTGTATATTTCTTGTAGTGAGGTCCATACTAACATTTATTGCACTACCTTCATCATACTCCACCTTTTTTCATTATGCATGAAATACATGATAAAGACATTCCACCTACAATCTTCACCTCATAACGGAGTCATGCATCTCATAACACTCCCCTAATCCTTTAAGAGATATTCTATATCCTCATCTGACAATGGTGTATCATCATTAATCTCCTCTATCTCATCATCCTTGATTATAGTAATATGCTTAATTAGTTATTTAGGCTATTTAATGCTTGAGGTGTAATGCCAAGAATATAAGACTGAGTGGATTCTTTTGGCCTTGAGGATGTGGAACACCATATGGAGTGAGAAGATTAATGCTTGATCAAAAAGAAAGGCCACTTGTAGACCTTTTTAGCAAGTGACTTATTACCGGTTAAAGGATAAACTTACACTTCCTTATTAGAGGCATAGTTTTTTTACTTATTTGTATGCTTAAATTATTGATATATATTATGAAATATGCTTTATTTATTAGTGAGAACTCATATTTTCATTTTGAGGTAATGTGATATTTAACTTGGCTTCATACTTGACTTGAATTTTTTAATATTAAGCTTGATTATTAAAAAGAAAAACTTGCCAATATAATTATGAACTTATGTTGACATATAATTGAAAATTTTCATATTATAATATTTTAAAGAAATATTATCTAATAAAAACTCTATGTTATATATAGTTGTATGCATGAAATATGTATTATCACTAGAATACTTTTTAATATTGGCTAGCTACACCAATAGATCTATAAAGTAACATCTTTTTTGAAAATTAGTTTGCTTATTATTCCTATCTTCCTTAATTTTTAGGTGATATAATAAAATCAATTATAAACATACATAAAGATATAAAAGAAAATGATGAATGATGGATGGCTTCTTTACATATGTATAACTCGAGTTTGGATGTAAGTGAATCTTATCACATTCGAACATATTGATCATTAAATTATATGGATAACTATCACTAAACTCTATTGTATAATAAGCATTATTAAATAATTCTCATATTTAAAAATCATATCTTTTATATGTCATCTACAATAATTATGGTATAATGCCCATTTTTTCCTCTTCCTCATTTATTGCTCATATTTGTAGTCCATGTATTGCAATTTATACTTTAGTGGATGGGAACTCGTTATTTCATGATTTTCAAGGTACTAGTTGTGCATCATCTAAAGAGGTTATAACCTCGTGTTGTAGGTATGTTATTGAAGATGATTAACATTAGATAGTAGTCTTGTTAAATTTTATAATATTTTGGTGGGTGAATTAGTGATCGTTTTATAATTAAATACTCTAACTGATTTATTAATGAGTAAATATTATTACAATCATTTATGTCTCACCCCTCCTAACTAAGGGCCCGTTTGGGGCAGCTTATTGGGGTGCGGTGGCGGAATGAAAACGCCGTAGAGGTGTTTGAAAAATACGTTCGGGGCAGATTATTCCTACCGGGCATACGCACTTACGAGATTTCCTTAATAGAAGGCGAAGCGGGGAAGGAGTCGCGTCCTGCGTCTGCTTCCCGCGTTAGCGTGAGAAATTCCTCTAGTGCCCCTTCGCCCTCGCCCTCGCCCTTGCTGATTCCTTCGTCTCCTGTGTGACCCTCTCACCAAGTGAAGAGGAAGAATGACGACTATCGCGAATCACGTCGATCACGAAGGCGGATCGGAGAGAGACGGTAGTTTCGGTACTCACTGTAAACCGCGATCCTGTCGTTGCCTTCCCAGCTAGCTTTAATGGCAACTATCGCGACGGTTAGTTCACGAAGGCGATTGTTTTGGGTGAAATCGAGAGGGTGAGTGACAGTAAGCGAGGGTTTGAGAATAAAAAAAAAATCTATTCTCTTAATAGATAAAGTTACATATGTATATCATAATTTTAAGAATCTATAATTAATTATATCAATATTTTAATTATAATTAATTCNAACCAAATATTGTTGATCGATTGAGCTAGTCTGACTATCTACACTCCATCACTTGAATTTGGTGATACTAAATTTTTTTCCTAAGTTGAATTGAAAGATGGGCACGTTGATGCAAATTTGTTTTGCTTGAGTAGTCTTAGTCCAAGGTTATGTTAGTCTAAACCCAGTCGGTCTCCATCCGCGGTTCAAGGGGGTAAAATTTAATAAAATAAGTTGCTTATATGGTCTTCCGCTAGTGGGCTTTCCTTGGTTGTACATCCTTGTTAGAACTCTTTGGAATTCTTGATGACACATTAATGATGTACAAAAAAAATTATTAAAATTGAATTATTGAGATATGGCAAGTTCAAATGACATTTTTTTATAATTTTTATCGTAAGCCAAATTGATATAAATATATAAAAAAAATTATAAAAAAATCATTTGAATTAGTTATATCTCAATAAATCAATTTTAATGAAATTTTTTGTTAAGAAGATGACCATATTGATCCTTTAATTTAAGAGTTCAGGGAAATGTAGAGAAAATTATATTTGTTCCTTCATCCTATATCTTGCTATTATTCATCAGACTATTGCTAATAGTGTTGGTGAGGTCTACATTTGAAACCAAAGTTTAATCCTTTATATCAGTGGATCACCATCCTTTTTTAAGCAAAATAAAAATAAATAAATAATGTCAATTGATATAATATATAACTAGCTAGTACATGAAAAACTCGTACTACACAATATATGTGAAATTTTTGTTTTAACTCTCAGTTTCAAAGACCATATAGGTGTCTTTTGGAATCTCTTTGAATGCTCTATGCACAACTAGGTTTTTCTTTTTCTTGCCTCCTCCCTTTTCCCTTTAACCTCATCTGCAGTTTTACTTGCTATAGCTGCCACTACTTCCTCGCCCTTCTCATTTACACATTTTATGCTATTATTTTTTTATTAGAATGTAACAACTTTTATTTTACTATACTACACTAAACAAGACTACCTATATTATTATTGTAATGATTATATTATTATATATTAGATGCTACATTTTTCAATGTAAGACACAATGATGACAGTGATTTTCTAGAAAAAAACTATGGCAAGAAGTTCTTATATCGAGCTTGGGTGAGAAAGTTGCCAACTTTTGTTTGCATTCTCGTACTACAATACCACTTGCATAAAAAATTAGCAGGTCAAAGTAATGATTCACGCGTCACCGTGTGAGAAAAGTAGCGAGTCAATAAGTCGTCTTAATTTACTAATTAGATAAATTTAGTTTACATCCGAAGACTTCAGGCCGGCAGCATGGAAGCAGTGTGCTGGGGTTGAGTTTTTACGTTTCAGGATAAATAGCTTATTCTGAAATACGACCTGTGGGTCGACCGCAGGATTCGTCACGTGGCCTACGTTTATTGTAAAAATATAACTGCGTTTTTGGATAAACAGACAAAACAAGCAATACAAACGGTACTACGGCGTTTTAAAAAAAGCTCCCGCACTTATAAGCTGCCCCAAAACGGTCCGTAGTTAAATGCGCTTCATTTTGTTCTCTATTTTTTATTTTTGTAAAAAAAATATTGGATTGATATAAATTCTATATGATCTTATATTTTATTTTAAAAATAAATCATCTTATTTTTAAAAGTAGTTCAAAAATTTTTTATATATATTTGTTAAACAAAACATGTTCAGTGCTTGCATTAAATATTTGATAAATTAAACTATATTTATTAACTTTTCATAAGATTTTTTGTAATCCGACGATTCATTTAATGAATCTTCAATTATAAAAAATTGCATCAGCATGTTCTTACTCTGTATAACCATAAAAATTCTTCCATCAAGTTCAAAATAAGGGGCAAGGTTGTGCACATGATAGAAACAGAATATTTCAATTATATTCAGAGAAATACAAGAGGATGGTCAAATTTGACCAGTTCAGCAAGGCAGCTCTTTCGGACATTTCGGTTAATGGTCTTTGCAAGATGATTCTGTATGCTCGCTCAACATTATTTAACTAATTCAATTATACATTGTATGAAATATTAGCTCTGCTAGTTCATTGTGCACAATTCATTAACCCAGTTCGACAAGTTAATTCGCCAAGTGAACTCGATATGTCCGAAAAACTTTATTAACATACTTCATAACTGAACAACACGTATACCATATGGTATACATCCAACTACAAGATCCACATTTTGATTTTTTTTTTTTTTCCTTGTAGTGTCAACCACTTATGAATACACCATTGGGAGAGAGATGACACTAAGTATGGGGTAAGTGGATCTTTCCCACCTAGGGCTAGTGGGTCTAGGGGACCATCTACATGAGTTTCCCAAAAGATTAAGGGATCAAAGTCAACAATTTTTGGTTTAGAGTTGTGAGTGGGTATAGGTGATAGTGAGCGTAAGTGAGTGAACTAGCTCCAGACCAACACCTAGAGTCAGCCCTAAGGTCAAGCTGTCCTATGGGGACTCCTTGAGATCCTCCATACTGACCCTACCTACTAAGTGCTAAAGGTTAGGACCAATATGTGGAGCTTCAAGTTAAGCAAAAAAGAGTTTAGAATTTCTAATGGTGAGGGTTCCTTTTCTAGTTTTCTAGGAATGGTCAATAGAAAAATCATATGGCAAGACCTTAGGCTACTAAAGAAAAAAAACTAAACCTCAACCAAAGTGAGGTCAACAAATGGACCTCCAATATGTGTGGTGTGCTAGGCAAGCACACCGTGAGTATTGACGTTGACTGATAAGATTAACAAAACCAACACAGACTTCTAAGTCAACAGACTTAGAAAGGAGTGTAAAATTGAGTGCTAGTTATTTTTGCTTGGGATGTAGCAGGTGAAAATCTGATCGAAATTAAGGAGTTGGAACTCTCACTTGTGATTGGAGAGTATGTTTGAAATTATCAAGCTTTAGGTGTTTTTGGAGGAGGGGAATCAGTATTTAAGTGTTGACCCTGAGATAGGAATTAAAATTTAAGTGTCAATCATGAAAAGGAGAGTCGGAATTTAGGTACCGACCATGAGAGGCAGGAATCAGAATTTAGGTACTAATTTTGATGTGAGAATTGAAATTTAGGTATCAGTCCAAGAAGGCGAGAATCATAATTTAGGTACCGAACTCAAAAGACAGGAATCAGAATTTTGGTACTGATCCTGAGATGAGAATTGGAATTTAGGTATCAATCTCAGAAGGATAGAATCAGAATTTAAGTACCGACCTCGAAAGATAGGAATCAGAATTTAGGTACTGATCCCAAAATGAGAATTGAAATTTAGGTATCAATCTCAGAAGGAGAGAATAAGAATTTAGGTTCAGACCTCGAAAGACAGGAATCAGAATTTAGTTATTAATTACGAGATGAGAATTGAAATTTATGTATAAATCACAGGAGAGAATTAGAATTTAGGTACCGACCTGGAAAGACGAGAATCAAAATTTTGGTACTGGTCTTGAGATAAATATTTAAATTTAGGTATCAATCTCTGAAGGGGAGACTCATAATTTAGGTATCAATCTTAGAAGGAGAGAATTAAAATTTAGGTACCTACCTTAAAAGACGGGAATCAAAATTTAGGCACTGATCCCGAGATGAGAATTAAAATTTAGGTATCAATCTCAAAAGGAACGAATCGAACTTTAGGTATCGATCTCGAATGACAGGAATCAGAATTTAGGTATTAATCCCGAGATGAGAATTGAAATTTAAGTATCAATCTCAGAAGCAGAGAATTGGAATTTAGGTACCGACATCGAGGATAGGAATCAGAATTTAGGTACTGATCCCGAGATGAGAATAGGATGCCATGTTCCATTTAAGGAGGTCTTATAACAATCTTGAGGATTAAGAATAAGATGTCGTGCTTAAATTTATACCAATCTCGAGGATTGAGAATTGGATTTCGTGTTCCATTTAAGGTGGTCTTAAACATTCAAAGATGAAGAATAGGATGTCGTGTTCCATTTAAGGTGATCTTAAACCTATCTCAAAGATATATTTCACATTAGGAAGGAAAGCTCTGGGACTCATATCCAACCCAAAGGGTGAAAAAAAGAATATCTACTACGTTAGGGAGGAAAGCACTGAGACTCATATCCAACCCAAGCGGTTGCAGGAAAAACATTAGCTTCTCGATACTGTTCCCAAGTGCAATATGAAAATAGTGTAGAAAATTTGTGGTGTAGAACACATAGATATGTGTCATGTAAACATAGGTATTGGTGAAAAACATTTGTGAAATTTTGTGAGATTTTTGTAAAATTTTGTGCAGAATGTGAAATTATGCGAGGATTGTGAAAAAAATTAGTGCAAGCAAGGACAGCCATGCTGCACGAACAAAGAGTAAGAGACCTCAAAATCAAGAGAATCAACTCAACATATTTATTTTCTTTTCTTGTTATTTTTATCACATTTAATTATAAAAAATATATTTTTAAAATTCAATTTTTGTTGGTTGATTTTCAAAAGAGAGTTTTTATTTTGAATTTTATTATTATCAAGTTTTTATTGTTTTGTTCCTTGTTAGTTGTATTTTAGAACCAACACATGGTTCTATGGCTCTTTATCCATTGCACGAAATGGCAATTGATCAAACAGACTAAATTTTGAAAAATATTTCATTAATCAATTTCAAACAAGAGTTACAGATTGAATATATGCTTAAACATCAAAAGGTACAATATGCTAAACGCATCAAAAGTACATCTGAAAATATCTCATGTTGGGTACATATCACAATCTGAGCATATCTGATACACATATCATCATATCTGCAGTGTCAAAATGAAATGCAAGAAGGTATCCCATGACTTTCCATCCTCGGTGGAGTGAGCTCCTGATTGAGCTGACCTGTCAAGCCACGCTCCAGGACAAGAGTTCCCTTTGCATGTACTTAGAGTTGCAACCCTCTCATGGCTCGTAAGGTTGTAGCTCTTCTAACTCTGGATCTGGTTGAAATCCATATAGTATTTTGTTGCTATCCATCCTTCTGAAAGTTACAGACACCCTGCGGTGTCGTACCCCTAAAATATAGTGTTTGACGATGTCTGCTTCATTTCCTTTAAAAAATAGTACTAAACCCACCGGTTGCGGAATCTCCCTCATTTCAATATCAGCAGGAATCCATGTTGGTGTTATCTCTATATCCAGCAGAATATATGATTCCCCCATTAAGTGATTGGTGATCTGAAATCGACTATTGGTGGACTTATACTCCTCCAGAGTGTTGTAACGCTCTAGGTGGAGGATGTTGTAGTCCGAGCATTCCACAAATGCCCATGTACTTGGTATCCGTGTGGGAATTTTGGCTTTGCATGTCGGGCAACCCACACAAAGCTTATCTGAAACCTCTGGTATCATTGGCTCTGTAGTGAACTCGGACTCATCCTCTGTGGCAGGAAAGCTGGAGGAAGTCTCTCTCATGCATGGATCATAGATTTTCCCCTCAGGAATTGAGGTAAGCAAGTTTTCTGGTCCTTTTGGCGTCTTCTTTCTTCAAGCAGGAAAGCTCTATGTTATTGGCGCTTAGCATTTCTACATTGAGTCCTTCATAATGGTGCATCTGACAGTCTCTCGTTATCAGCAAAGACTAAACCTCTGGTCGGTGCAGTTATCATAAATGGCAGGCGACTAGTCCCTTCCATCGGATCTTGTTGCACTATCACTTTTTTCCCCTTCAGTGAGGAATCCTCCTTGGTGCTGATTTTTAATAGTTATAGTAGCCCTTCCTTTTCTTGACGGCTGACCACATCCATCAGAGGATCCTCATAGTCTACATTGACTTGACTGAAGTCCATGTCAAAGTTTATAATGCCACCTTGCGGTTCCCTTTCCTAATTAAGTGTAAGATTACATCCATCTTTGAAAGCAAAAATCAAATTCTGCCCTGACATTTTTTCTGCAGACGACAGGAAAAACATCAGTGCAGTGAACTTTAGCAGGAACAAAAACAAAATAAAGTGTTTATTAGAAAAAATTTTAGTTTGTATCAGTGAGAAAATCATTTATTTATGTATATATATTATGTAATTTAGTAAGATATCAAACNGGTATCAATCTCAAAAGGAACGAATCGAACTTTAGGTATCGATCTCGAATGACAGGAATCAGAATTTAGGTATTAATCCCGAGATGAGAATTGAAATTTAAGTATCAATCTCAGAAGCAGAGAATTGGAATTTAGGTACCGACATCGAGGATAGGAATCAGAATTTAGGTACTGATCCCGAGATGAGAATAGGATGCCATGTTCCATTTAAGGAGGTCTTATAACAATCTTGAGGATTGAGAATAAGATGTCGTGCTTAAATTTATACCAATCTCGAGGATTGAGAATTGGATTTCGTGTTCCATTTAAGGTGGTCTTAAACATTCAAAGATGAAGAATAGGATGTCGTGTTCCATTTAAGGTGGTCTTAAACCTATCTCAAAGATATATTTCACATTAGGAAGGAAAGCTCTGGGACTCATATCCAACCCAAAGGGTGAAAAAAAGAATATCTACTACGTTAGGGAGGAAAGCACTGAGACTCATATCCAACCCAAGCGGTTGCAGGAAAAACATTAGCTTCTCGATACTGTTCCCAAGTGCAATATGAAAATAGTGTAGAAAATTTGTGGTGTAGAACACATAGATATGTGTCATGTAAACATAGGTATTGGTGAAAAACATTTGTGAAATTTTGTGAGATTTTTGTAAAATTTTGTGCAGAATGTGAAATTATGCGAGGATTGTGAAAAAAATTAGTGCAAGCAAGGACAGCCATGCTGCACGAACAAAGAGTAAGAGACCTCAAAATCAAGAGAATCAACTCAACATATTTATTTTCTTTTCTTGTTATTTTTATCACATTTAATTATAAAAAATATATTTTTAAAATTCAATTTTTGTTGGTTGATTTTCAAAAGAGAGTTTTTATTTTGAATTTTATTATTATCAAGTTTTTATTGTTTTGTTCCTTGTTAGTTGTA